>JBBMOC010000049.1:1665313-1831408 GCA_037975185.1 Centropyge bicolor | reverse complement strand
AAATCAATCAAAGATCTGCAACATTCCTGACATATAGTCTTTGTTTACTCGTCATTTCTAGATTTTACTTCACACCCAACCATGTATGAAACCTCCCAGCAGACCAGCAACACTTCTTGGCCCAGTATTTTTACAAACACTCCGAGGTGCAATAACTTCACGGTCCAGATTGTACTAATGACTCCAAACTGATGGCCTCATGCTATCCTCAGCGGGCCGCGGCAGGGGAGGGGGAAAACAACATGGAAAACAGAGTTACAGCGGTGGGAAACTGTGCCGAGCGAGAGCTTCTCGACATCTCCGGGAGGAAGAGAGGGAGGAGGAGAGAGTGTGGATGCGTGCCCGAGTGTGTGTGTGTGTGTGAGAGAGAGAGAGAGCACGCTGCAAGAAAACGGAGAGGCTGAACCCGGAGCTGTTCTTTGTAATAGGAAATGATGGGAGAGCTGTTCGAGGGCCGCACGGTCTTGACCCTGTGACTGCTCGCAGCCGTGAGAACCGAGTCCGGGGCCATGTGTCCTTAAGGCTTTTGCATCAGCACACACACGCTGCAGCACGTAGACACACACTTACACCCAGGGCTGCAGAAATATATTTTAAGCGAGGCAGTCCACAAAAGAAGGAGGGAAATTATCATACCTTTTCACCAGTGCATGTGGACTCGTGCCAACTATGCAGCCTATAAAGCCCCCCCACAAAACCCCCGCTGGAAATAAGTCACCCAAGTATGTTGTGTTAAGGATTTCATACGCTGCTCCTTCCCCTTTTTCACACTCAATTTGAAGCCTATGTGAAGACAAAAGCCCAAACCAGCCCAGTGACAACAAGAGGAGGGGGGGGGAAATCTGTGAACTCCACTGCACATTTTGTTGGAGTTATTTAACCCTCAGAAGCTCCATAAGAGTTCAGCTTTCCCACAGGTATTTTAGTGTTAAGGTGTGACTCTCACAAAACACAAGGGGTGGGGGGGAATCCAGGTGGGAGAAGCTGCTTGATCCCCTTCCCCCCCAGTTAATTACCCAAATGCCCCTGGCCAAGACCGAGATAACCACTGCAGTTGTAGTGAACTGGTTTAATACTGGACGGCTTCCAGGTGGAGATGTCAGCGACGGGTCAGCACTCCCCCTCTTCGTAAATCTGCCACTAAGGCTTCACCATCTCCACACACACACACAAACATCATCATGTCTGACTTGATACACAGGCAACTTTCAGGATCCAAGAGCCAGTTTTTGCAGAGTGAAAAGTGGATTTTCAGATTTGCTTCCAACTGAAATAACAGTGTTGATTTCACTTGTTGTTCCAGGAGCTGTCACACATATAGAGCTGGTATATAAGTCAAAGCAAGGGATGGGGTTAGAGGGCACCTAAATCCTGTCAGATACTTTTCTGTACTGACATATTTGAGTATGCATCCATCATAATGAGGAATTCACTGAGTAGATAAGGAAGAAAATGAATGAGGTGTGTTTGTTTGAGTTGTTGCTGCAGCTGATCTGCAAAAGCTCCCCTGCAGAATTATGAATGAGAACCACAAAGTAAGAAGCTTATGCATTGCTCAAAGTTTGCAAAAACAAAAAAAAAAACGAACGGTACCTCAGATTTCCACACCACGTATGCATGCGAGCTGGACGGCTGCACCTTCCTCTGGAGCCACCTCCTCGGGGAGAAGAGGGCGCCGGTGCTCCCTGAGGGCGCCGCGCCGGCTCCCCTCACCAGAAACGGTAGATCCCCGGCGGTATTCCTTTTGGCACGCTTCACCGTGTCATAGTCAAAGTGGAAGTTGGAGGATGGGGAAACATCCAAAGGTATGGAAGGGGATGAGAGAGACGGGGTTATGGGCTCTTTTAAAGTCGGGATCTTCGTGCGTAAAACCGCAGCCAAGCGCTCCGGGTGCGCACCTGCGTCCGCGGCTCCGGACAGCGACGCTCCCGCGCTCGCGCCCTCCGCCCCGGTGTCGCAGTGTCTGATGATAGCCGGGTCCAAGCTCCGCGTTTGGCGGAGCCTCCGTTTGGTGATGGCTTTGGAGGCAGGAGAGGAGCAGGAGAAGACGTTGAGGAGTCCTTGAGCTGCAGACATGGCTCCTCGCGTTTGGCTCTCACGTCAGTCTCCCCAAAACTCCCCTGCAAGTTTCAGAGAGTTCGGTGTGTCTCCATGAACTGGAAGGTCCGAGTGGAAGCTGGTGAAGAGGTGGGGATGTAGCGCATTTGGCTGTGCGCAAAGTGGGCAAAGAGAGGGAGCTTCTGATCCTCTCCTGCGCTCTTTTGCGCGCTGGGCATTCCCAAACTGGAGTGGAGTGAGAGGACAGACTAAGTGTGTGTGTGTGTGTGTGTGTGTGTGTGTGTGTGTGTGTGGGAGGGGGTTCAGAGAACATGAGATCAGTGCTTGCATGCTGTGTATTTTGCTTATTAAAAAAAACTTGGAGTCAAAATATTATATTATTAATCATTTGTTTCTTTTCATTCCAACTCTGCATGTGAGTTTGAAAAGTTAACCTTTGACACCAGGGCTCCTCTTTTTTTTTTTTCTTTGTTGACAGGATGGAAATGGCCTCCAGATGATCATGAGTGGGTGATCACTTAACTCATCCACCAGAATCCATTAAAAAAAACAACAACAACAACATCATTTCATCCTGAATTGACACCACTTTCACCCGATTACCTTTTTTTCTCCTGCCGCCTTTTCTAATTAAGATGAGCTTCCATAATTAATAAGCTCGTTTTCATCATCAGGAAAATCAGACGCAGTAATCAGACAGGCAGAAGGTCACACACGCACAGACAGGCATAATTTAGCCAGGGATGAAAATAGGCGTATTAATCCTTGTCCCCCATTAATCCACCTCCCTGTCTGGGAATAATAGGCCTATCAGTGAAGCCTGCTGTGTGCTATTATTAGCCCAACAATAAATGAGCCATAGGATTAATAGCCAGTGCCTTTCTTTATACACCTGTGCAAGAGGCTATATTCCAGGCATTTGTTTACACAGATGCTCGAGGAGGAGCTCAGTCATTTCAGCGTGTTGAGATGTCTGCGAGAGCGTGTGTTTAGAGGGGAGAGTGTGAGAGACAGAGAGAGACAGGGCGCAGGAGCATGTGTGGCCCAGTGTGTGAAAGTATGGGAAAAATGAAAAGAGACAGCAGGGGGTCTGGAGAGGAGGGTGCCGGACCGGGCTGATAAAGGAGCTTATGAAGCTGCGCCGCATGACACACTCACACACATCGCAGCATGACATGACACTGATAACAGCTGAGATAGATTTGACCCTTCTAAAAACAGTCTGCGGGAGGGGAGGGGGAAGAATGAGACAAACACAGAAGCAGGAATTACAGAAAGAAAAACACAGTGTTGAACTAGTTTATAAAAAGTTTATGGAAGGAAGCCAGAACCTGAAGCACCATTGCCCTCAATTGTGCCCATACTGAAGCCAAAAACAACAGTGATGTGGAACAATAGCGCAGAATTGAGAAGCCTTGCAGCATCCTTCACCTCACATTTTGGGGCCCTCAAGCTCTTCATCATATGTTAAAGACAATCTGTGCATTGCAGGGCTCGTGTTACTAATGTGCAACCATGGAAAACATTTAATGCGAAACAGAATCATTTGACATGACCGTCAAAATATATCAGACGCGGTCAGGGTGGAAAGGGAAGGAGCATATATCAGCGGGGCTACACTTCAGCCAGTCATGTTCAGCGGTATATACACACTGTCCATATTTGGTGTACAATAGCCGAGCAGCGCTGCCTGAAACCATTTTAAGCAAAATGAGCCGAGATTCAGCTGAGACATGGTTTCCTGTGCTGGGGATCAGTGTGCATTTCATTGTCCCAGCCTGTTAGGCAGATATGAATGAAACGGTCACAAGGTCAGGAGCTAAAGAAATCAAGTTACTCGTAGGCCTGGATATGAAATATGAAACAATAAACCAGTGGTGCAAAGTCTATTTTTATCTGTTGAAGACAATCAACATTATATGTGGCTGAAGGAGGAAGGAGCAGTATTATTCCAGATTTATTCCTCCTACAAATAAAAAATCAGATTTCTTTAATCGATTCAGCTCTGAGGTTGGAAAAGAAATGGAATATGTTTGCAAACACACAGGACAGTCTAAATTAAAGACACACACAGTTTGTACCCTGGAGCGAGCAAAATTCCACGTGTCTCTGGCTGCACAAGTAAACATCCCCGTACTGTATATATTTAAGAGCCACCATATTGTTCCAATAGAGGAAGATTAGATTATTGAGACATGGTGAATTTTCTTTTACTGTATCTTGCCTCAAGGAAAAAGGTCTTTCACGAAACTATGTTAACTGATTACCAAAAAAAATGTTATGATCTCAAAGGTATGGGACGTATGATACCTGGGTTAATTTGTATAGGGTGGTTTTATATAGATATTCAATCTATGAATATGATCAGCAGAGTTGTAATTGAGGCCATTTGCAATAGTCCGATACATCGCCTGCAGGTTCTTCATAATTTCAATGTCATGGATCTTTAAACAGACGCAGATGGCTTTCCTCTTTGCTGAGGTCTCATGTAGGAGCAATTTTTTTTCATGTGGATGTAGAGATTATACAAATGGTATTAAAATGAGTATTTGAAATTGAGATAAACAGAGATGAATTACAGTACAAATCGGTTTCACATGTTTTTAGGTAATAAATGGAGTCCTGGAAACGACCGGTGATTCCTCAAACATTAGTTTGGAAACCTAATATTCATGATGTCACTCATACATGGTCCATGCAGACACAGTGTAGTTTATCTTAAGTGTCAAAGCATGTGTTTGCTTTATTGTGGCAAAGTGCTAGATTAAATGCATGTATTAAAGCTAATTAAACAAATTGAGCAAAAAGTCTGGTGGTGACTTTAATTGAGGTAAATGAGTTCATATAAACTTTTTTTGTGCTCATATGCTGACATCTGCTGGCTACTATTGAATATTGCAATAATAGTACGGTGTCCGTGAGAGATCATTTCATTCATCATGTTGCGCTTTCCATGCTGCCTTCACAGTTATGGGAAATCTTGTAAATTGTCGTTTTACACCCATAAATAATGCAACAACAACAATAGAAATAGAAATGGCACAAAGTGGATGAGAATAGACATTTGGATGTACAATAATGTCTGACTGCGTCTAACAGTTTTCACACATGAAAGAGATGGAAATAATTCGATAAACTGTCAAAATCGTGTTGCCTTCACATTAATACTGAACCTAATATTGAAACCATGACTAGATGTACGTGCGTGATATTCAGTTTCAAGCTTAGTTTTGTTATTAATCTATATGGCAAAGAAATTAGTTAACATCTTTATGTCCGCTTTTCCCGCAGAACCGAAAGTGGAAAGTCCGCGGACCCCTGAAGGCAGCAGCAGCATGGTTGCATTAGCCCCTCAACAGCGCCCTCCAGCAATCCAGCTAGTTTTTTGGTGGAAGACCCTTCACGGGAAAGTGTTTGGCAGTGAACGGGTTAAGGAGTTTCGAGGGTCCGGATCGATGCCCCCTCTCCCACACGTCGCCATGAACAAATGAATTCGCGGGGAATTAAATATCAATTTCACAAAGGAGAAAGAGTCCTGTGCTTTGAACCCGACCCCACCAAGGCTAAAGTGCTGTACGACGCCAAGGTAACGTTTAACAGATTTAATTCAGCTTTTAGGTGTTTCAACATTGTCTTAAAATAATAATTTAAACCAGAAAAACAAGGTTGTTTCGAAAAAATAGGGATATTGGAGTTGTGAGAGCATGAAGGCCTCTTAAAAATAACGTTAGCTAATTGAACGCTAACGGGTTTCTCGCATTGTTTCCGGGTGCGTTCGATTTGTTTCGTCTTGAAGCACATGATTGAAGTAGAACTAGGTTATGTTAATTTTGAAGCTGCTGGTTAATTTCAAATGGAGCTGCTTAATGAGGCGTTTCAGCCTAAACTATAAACGTTAGCACAGCATGCAGTAACGTTATTTAAATGTAGATATTGTAATGAAAATTAGTTACAGCTGGGCGACAGTCATTTAGAGTAGTTTAATGCTAACAGTTAACCAAAAGGCACCAAAACATCTCTGCTAACTTGGCCATTCGTATTAGCCAACGTTATTGCTGTCTGGCTAATGCTATTGAATGCGAACTAAGTCGAAAATGTGTTTCAAACACGCAAAAATGCTTGAGCCGAGGTTGAGTATTGTTTTCTTGTTGCCTCAGTGCTTAATATTACTCCATTAGCTGTCTGGTTAGCTAGCTAATGCTAAGCTAATGAAGGGCAATTGTATGTTTGTTTTTGCTAACTGTTAGCATTAACGGTTTACCAAATATGTGTGCGTTGCAGCAGTGTAAGAGACTTCAGGCATTTTATATACGTAGCTATATCACAATATAAATTACAAATGTTCAAATATGCTGTTAAAAAATTCTGTAAAACGCAATTTTAGCTAATTAAAGCATCAAAAGCAAGATAAGGATTAAGCCCTTTTATTATTGCTAATCACATCTGTAAGACTCATTTTAATGTTACAGCCGCTCAGTTTGATGTCAAGTTGTATATTTGGAAATACATTTAAAGGCAGAGACTTTTGATATTCTCTAAATTAGTCCCCTGCAGTATGAGGAAAGGTTAAGCTTCTAATCCTAAGGTAGACTGTTTTATATTTTATTTCACTAGGTATAGTACAAAGTCTCAAAACATGGAAGTGCTAAAGAACAGTACTTGAGTAAATGCATATATATTCCACCTCTGCTGACTTGGCCAAAGTAATTATAAGTAGAGGTGTAGTTCTTCAAACCTTCATGAGTCCTATGCAAGACTGTACTTACTGTTATGTGTTCACATTCCAGGTCCTTGATGTCTTGATAGGTACAGATGAACATGGAAGAAGAATCCCAAAGTACCTGATTCACTTCAACGGTTGGAACAGGAGGTAATATTAGTTAGCGTGTCCTGATTAAAAGTAGAGTATTCACTTCACTGTATCATATTCATTGTAGTTGTTAATCACTGGAAAATCATCAACATATGAAACAATGTAGCTATAAAACACCGCTTTCAAACTGTGCATGTGTGTGTGATTTTTATTTTTTGAATGTGTGTGTTTTTGGGTAGCTGGGATCGTTGGGCTGCCGAAGATCATGTCCTAAGGGACACTGAGGAAAACCGTAAATTGCAACATAAACTGGCTCGCAAAGCTCTAGGTCGCATGTAAGTTCACTTTATGTTCATTCATTGAGTAATGGAGGTAAATACCATCAAATTATATAACCATCGAGTATATTTTCTTGAATGTGTATCATTTAGGCATCTATTGGAATTCAGACTGTTGAATGGGTTTTGTTCCTTGATTTCAGGAGATTTATTGATGATTTCAGATAGGCACAGTGCTGCCAGTCAACATACATAACACCTTAAACTCAAGTGCATTGTATATCAGTGTCTGATCTGTATCCATGTGCTTTGGATTTGACCTTTCTATTTGTTTGTTCTATCTTCAGACGAGACTGATACGGATAGCGTGTGTTTTGTTTTCTTTCCTGGTGGTAGGAAGAGAAAGGGATGGGCAAAGAGGCGTCGTCGTCAGTCTGGTACTAAATCTTCTCTGAAGACTCTCCCTAAGGAGGACGACAGTGATGACGCATGTGAGAAGTCTTTCTGTCTTTGTGTCGTGCTCCCAGTCTCCCTTAGCAATCAAATTAATCCCCCCGTATTCTTCTGTCTCTAGGTTTGATTTCGTCTTCAGAGAGCAGTGACGGCGACGATTCTGACCCTGAATCTTCAAATAGCGGGGACAGCACCTTCTCCGAAGACATCAACAAAATGGTGAAGTGGATCAGTTTAGTTTCCATCTCATATGTAGACTAACGTTTACCTTTTATCAGGCTTAAGTTGTTGCTGTTACCTGCACCAACCTGCAGTAAGGGCCACCTTCATGTCCTTCATTCCATCATTCCATTGTAATATCTGGTTATAGTAAACTCATAGTAGATCTGTAAACAATTATTTTAGAACGAAATGACTGGTTAAGCCAACAATTAGATTTGTGACTGTGATTTCTATCTAGAGAAAACCAGGTCCTATTTGCTTCTATAGAGCATGTACCTGAAGTTCCATATTGTGTTTGTTTCAGAGGGTTGAGCCGGACCTTAACGTTAAGAGGGAATGTGAGGAGAAAATCGTCCATGTTGACATCAACATCCCAGATATTCTGAAGAAGAAACTGGAGGATGACTGCTTTTACATCAACAAGAGAAAGAAGGTACATCCAGTAGAGATTCAGGAGGCTTGATGCTGGCATTTCTAGAAAACTTTGGGTGGTATAGCTATTTGTGCTTGTCTAAATTGAACTGATTTGAGATTTATCCTTAACTGGCCGTGTTATTCTCTCTTAGCTGGTGATGGTTCCCTGTCAGACAAATGTGGTACACATCCTAGAGTCCTACGTCAAGCACTTTGCCATCAACAAAGCATTCATGGCCAATGAGCGGTACCGGCGTCAGCAGAACACCACACAGAACAGCAGCCCACAGCCAGTTCCTCCAGAGAAGAGGTAAGTCTGCACATACACTGAACAGAGGGAAAAAAATAGGGCTATGGAAACAGATGTGTTTAGTCCAACATAGATCAATTATGAACTAAGTATCCTTACATTTCTTTTGTTTTAAGCGAGGAGTTGTGTAAAGAGATGGTCGACGGCCTGAGGATCACGTTTGACTTCACCTTACCCATGATCCTCCTCTACCCCTGTGAACAAGCTCAGTTCAAAAAGGTCAGCTCCTCCAGGCTTTTCCTGGCCATCAATGAAAGCTCCCCCTGCTCCAGCAAGTAAGTGTGCCTTGGTAAATCAAGTCTGACGTGTTTCAGAAATCACTTTGTGTGCTCTGAGCCCTAATCCTTATTTCTCTCCACTTGTATTTGAAGCGCCCAACGAGAGCGCAGCCCGAGTCCGTTGGGGCACAACCCACCTACCCCACAGTCCACAGACAGCCAACCAGCGCTGAGCGACATTTCTGCCACCACGCCCACTGCACCAGCCCCCACCCCGAAACGCCGGCGTCACCCTGACATGGACTGTATTTCATACCAGTCGCAGTCTCTCAGACGCTCCACCAGAAACACGTCTGGAGGTGACCGGCCAGCTGAAGGAAGCAGTGGAGGTAATGGAGAGATCCAACAGTGCATTGTATATTATAGGGATGCACATGGTTAACCGTTTAACCGTTTACCGATAGCAGTAACTCTAACCGATTAATACTAACGGTCAATTTTGTTTTTAAGCTACGTAATTCAATCAACTCATGGGGGCGTGTCGACAGGTGCAACACATGCTATCACGTGCTTTCCATCACAGCCCACTTTACAGCGAAGATGAAGAGAGCAAAAAGGAGTTCTGTGTGGGACAATTTCGACCGGAAAGGAGAGGAGGTCATTTGCAAATTATGCGGTACACGCGCTTCCCGAGGCTGGCCATTCTGGCCCGGCGCTACCTGTGTATTCCTGGGACATCGGTCCCATCTGAGCGCATATTCTCCGCTGCGGGTCTCACGGTAAACAGGCTGCGCACCAGGCTGAGCCCAGAGCATGTCAACATGCTACTTTTTCTTAATAAAAACCAGTACATTTAAAAATAAATAAATAAAGCCCATTCACGGCACTTTTGAATGGGTCACAGTACTCAAAAAATTTAAATAAAATAATAGGGGAGGCAACCGCCATTCCGACATCCCTCCAATCTACTATTAAAAACTCCTGTAACGGGAAATATAATATGTCTCGTACACGTATTAATGTAACTCGGGCTAGTGTGAAACATGTTAGATTCATGTGTGAATCTCAGGGATCACTGACTGTAAGCAGAAACACAGTGTCAGTGAGCTGGCACAGCAGCCAGCTGGAGCGCAGCTCTCCATTCAGCCCGTGTGTCTCCATGCACGCTGGCATCATATGCAACATTGATATTACAGATATCAATGACGGCTCTGCAGATGACACCTGAAGTCAGTGACTAATTCCACTCTCCTTCGTGTTGTACAGTAGGGGAGGGTGTGTATCCTTGTATGCAATTACGCACAAAACACACATTACATTGAATTTTTTTTTTTTTTATCTCCAGACACGTCGCGGGTCGTCCAGGTTTACAGTAAAATTGTTCGGAATAAAGCCGCATCATCCAGATAAACATTGAGCTCCATCAGAACTGTTGGAAAAGAAATTTTTTAAAATTAATTAATTAACAATTAAAGAAATCACCAGCACGCTCTCCACATAATTTAAAAAGCAATAGCAGACGATTGAAGCCTACAGTACTGTTAATTATATCTAAAGCTTGTAGCTTTTTTTTTTTTCTTCACATTTTAGATGAGTAATCTAACTATTTGCCGTCATTGTAAATCTGCAGTTCGGCACCGGACAGTGCCGAGTCAGTGACTCTCTGATTTATGTCGGAATGGCAGCATGGAAGGACATTTAAATCTTATCGGTTAACGGTTATTAATCGTTAAAGGGCGTCGGTTAACGGTCATAAAAAAATCCAAAATGTGCATCCCTAGTATATTATCTATTCTTGTTTGTTTTATCCATCATTTGTATGGTCTCTTATGTAAAACCTGTTGTATCAGGGACACATGTGAGCTATAAATACAATGTATTCAATAATCAGGTGGAGGCAGTGCCACAGCGTCCCCACAGCTTAAACGCCGTTTGGTTGACACCTCATCCCAGCCCAAGTTCTTCCTCAACCTCGACAGAAGTAAGGCTAACAATCTGTTACAAAATATTACTGCAAATAACAGCTTGTTGTGATCAGGCCTGCAACAACTTATTTTCAACTTTTCAAGCCCTACAACTATCCAACTTTATTCTTATCCATGAATAAGTCAATTGTTTAATTTTCATGGAATGTTTCCATGTTTATTCTTATTTATAGTCCATGAAACTTGTCCTTATTTTCACATTTGATTTGTCATCACAGGAAAAGCACAGGTGCAATTAATGATCTAAACAATTTCTCTGTTCCATCGTTAGCATTATTAGTTACACCTGTGTTTGACACATCAGGTCTGTTGTCCGAATAACATAAAAAATTCAATGTAATCAAATTCCACGTAGGGCAACGTTTTTGTTTTTGTAATAACCCATTTGGTCCAGTAGATGGTGCCATCCCACTTCTTTCCTTCCACGTTCATCTCCTGAAGTGTTAAAGAACTACCCCCTTCCTCAGAATGACTTTGCTCCCTCAAAACTTTTTGTAGCTTGTATTTCTTCCTGCTCTTCTTCTTGCTTTGTTAGTCACATTTCAGCAGTGCTAGACTACACAGCAAGAATATTATTGATTAACTTGTTTTCTGCTCTTTCTCGTTACCCAGAAACCCCAGTGCACAGTGGCTCATCTTCTCCATTACCCTTGACGCCAAGCAAAGAGCGAAGCGGGCCTTTCTATGGCCTGGAAAGCCGCAGAAACAATGAGCTAAACGAGGTGATGGCATTATGTGTGATGAACTTTAGATAAAAGGGAAACAATGACTTGTTCAAGGCCACTAGGAGAGTTGCATTAATGGCCTCCCTTATTGCAGGTGGCACAACCAGTAGTATACTGATCATTGATTATAACCTTCAAATGTAGTCAGTTAACTATTCATGGCATTTCAAAATGGTGTATATGTGAAAGTTTCTTTTTTGTCCCCTCTACTCTTCAGGTCCTAAGTTGGAAGCTGACTCCTGATAACTACCCACTGAACGACCAGCTTCCTCCACCCTCCTACTTATACGGAGCACAGCACCTCCTGCGGCTCTTTGGTTGGTGTTTCCGATCATTTTACTCTCAGTATCTCACTTGTCATAAAGCATTTTGTCGGTTGGATTGTGATGCAGAGGGAAATTTCCCCCTCATTTTATGATTTTGATTGCATTCCTGTGCAACACTTCCCACAATCACTGCCTTGATTTTTTTCCAGTGAAGCTTCCTGAGATCCTGGGAAAGATGCAGATCCCTGAGAGGAATCTCCGAGCCCTGGTCAAGCATTTGGAGCTCTTTCTCAGGTAAATGATAATTGTGTTCAAAGGAAATGTGTCTGTATTATTACATTTTTATGTATAAGAGGTAAGTGCTTCACAAAGCAAGAGAGTGACAGAAACGATTTAATTAAAATGGGTTTCAAGTTTCTTCAGGCTGTGCAGATGGGATAGCACCACTCTTTGGTTCACTCAGGCCTGAAGGCTTACACCTTCTTCCCTGAAACACTGAGGCATAATATTGAAATCTCACACCCTTCTTGAAAAATGGATTGTGTCGTCAGGTGGACAGAAGCTGTGTGAAATCATGTGTAATTTTCCTCTAAGGATAAATCATTAAAAAGGTGAGGTGCTGCATTCAATTAACGGGACATTAAATAGGAAGCAATCCAACTTAAAATGTGCCTTGGTAATAACCTGAATGGTTCATTAACCAAGGTTTGACCTAGCTAAGCGTAAAGCTCAATAGTAACTGCCAGCTTGAGCTGTAAGTTCTCATTTCACAAGGAGAGAGGGGCGGAACCTGGAGGATATTGGTACAGTCTCTAGAACGCCCTTGACAAATACATTTTATGTCTAATGCACACTACCCTGACGCATTAAAGTGTTGGCTGGCCTGCTTCACAGTCGCATAGTAAAAGCAAGAGATTAAAAGATGGAGAGCAACAGTAGAATTCATAGAAAGACAAAAATCGTGCTTGTCAGAAAATTATCAATACCTCAAAATAACCCAGAAACACCAAAACAAAAAAGCAAGGAAGAGTAAGTAAATGAGAACATGGGGCGAGTGGAGGGGAGGGGAGGGAGAGATGGAGTGAGAAAGAGCATGTGTTGGAGGGAGGGAGATGAGTGGGCGTTACACAAGCGCGGGAGTCTAATCTTTAAATCCTCCCTAGCGATCTTCAGTTCAGCCGGTCCCAAACCTGGGGGATTTAGGTCCTCTCTTTCTCTAATCAAACACACGCATTACCGCCTTCTGCCACCAAGCAGTGCTGTGGAGCAGTGCCTGAACTCAGCCAGGAGTGGGCACGGAAACAAACCTGAGTCTGAGAGCCAAAATTACCTCCATTCCACCACTCAACCAAAAAAACGTATATAAATAAATAAACCGAAGCTGTGTACTCGATGCCACGAAAATCACCAGGTGGTCTTCTGAAAATAGCTGAAGCTGGCATTCATGTCAGAGTGGTGCACAGTATGAAAGGATTACAGCATTCAACTACATATGTGAGGCTTTAGCAGATTTTTTTTTTTCTCACGGTGGGACCGAATGGTTCTAAAACAGCAGTGTTAAAATGGGACAGTATCATTCTGCACAAATGCAGTGTGATCAGGGGGAAACATGGATAGAAAATCTTTTAATACACTCCAGTGGCACCGGACTGCAAATCGCTGGTGCATCTTTTCTCATAGAACATTATTCAACTAAATGGCACCGACAATAAGTTGGAAGCAGAGAAGAGTGAAGTGCTTAAAAGTAAATTACTTTTGCAGGTACAGTCTCCTCTGCAGCTCTGCAATCAGCTGTAAATCGTTACAGAAAACACTGACTTCTTTCTCACTAACTAATTAATGTATTGTCAGTGTTTGAGACTCTGCAGGACACTGGACACAAACTGTACTGTTGTCTTTTGGGAAAGCCATCATGCCTTTTGCTGTGAAATCAGCCTCGTGGCAGATTGTGCCGAGCGGAGGCAAAAAACTGATTGATGTCGCAGAGACTGAAGTGCAATGCATTCTGGGATTTGGCCACAGTTGATCTCTCACTCTCCCTTTCTCCACAAGAATGATTATGATTAAGTGTGGGTGTGCGCGTGTGCACATGTGTACGCACACATCGTGCTGATTTACAATGTGTATGCCCAAAGCGGCTTGCCTTGTGTTATTACTGATCTTACAGCTATAAAGATTAGCACCAGTCTGAATTTCAGGCGTTGAACAGCGCAAAAATTATTTTCCAATTAATAAATATGCCTTGAAACCTGTTCAATGCTTTTTCGGTGAATCACTTCGAATCCACTTTTTTGGTTTGCAGTGAAGAGTTAGGATTAAACAAACTTCATTTTCCGTTTGATTCGTTGGCTGCGGGCCTCTCACATGCTCCGTTTATTGTCCCATCAGGTTGTTTGTTATTCGTTGTCAAAGCGTTCTTAAGTTCTCCTCTGATGAGGATAATTTGTTTGCATTGAGATTAGGAAGACCGGTGGAGCAAAGATGAGATGGCAAGATTTAGAGGATTTGGCCGAGTAGCGGATACTAAGAAGATTCCGGATTAGTTTTCCCCGCTACTGATTAGATGGGAGGGTGGGGCGGGGGGATTTTTCACTCTTTCCCTCTCTGACTGTTGGTCGGTCATTCTCATGTTCTCGGCCTTTCTGTCAGAGCGATTGGTTCTCTGGTGGTGGTATAGGGACGGATGAGGGGGGCTTTGTCTCTGGCATATATACCCCTGGCAGAGGTCGAGGGGTCTGGGATTTATGTGGAATGAGCCAGGGATATCTAGGAAAACCAGAAGTCGACGTGAACTGGGACGTGACATTTGAGATGCTCTCCCATCATTACTTTTCGCTTCATGTAAGCCTGTCCGGTTTGTGCCGTTTGTCATGTGACAAACAGCTTATGTTGAATATTTAATGTGAACCGAGAGGGACTGCTGAACATTGTCGGAATCAAATATCTCACCAGATTTCCCTCTCTTGCGCTTCCCGCCCTCTCTCTCTTTCTCTCTTAGGTTTATGGCAGAGTTCCATGAGGATTTTTTCCCTGAGTCTGCATATGTGTCAGCATCAGAGGCCCACTACAGCATGAAACAACCGAGGCCGGTTTATTGAAGGAGACGTGGGCCATTGTGTTTCCTTCCCTTTGTTGTCTCTCCCCTGACCTGCCCCTCAGCTTGTCTAGACTGACCTGTCCGGGCTCGTGCGCAGAGGACTAAGTAGCAGCTTTCTGTGGAGCTGAGCTGTATTGTTTTCCTGGAACAACCTTTCTTCTCCTCTGGCCTAACATTAGCTGCCCTGCTGTTGCTGTGTGCTACCAGTTGCTTCTGCCGTGCCGCTAACCCTCACGCGTGCTCTGTTTGTAGGACTGTCCTGCATGTCGAGCCGCCCTGCGCCGCTTTGCTTCAATGTACTGCTCCAAGGCATGTTGAGCGCTCTCTGTTGGCATGTGCTACCTGTTTGTAGGCGACTTCATGCTACAAGTTCTCCAGCCTCTGATATGAAAGGGTGGCCAAAACAAAAAGGCTCTGAATCACTCAGCTGTGGACACAATGAGTGATGTTAAGCAAAACCTGCTTGTCTCCTGCTCTGACTTTGTGCTCTTTGTTGCCACAGTTATGGAATATTATGGCCTGCTCATAAAGGGAAAGGGGAACAGATTGAAAAGCGCTGTGCTCTTGTTCTGCTGCCCAATAAACTAATTTTGGAGACTTTAGAGTTTTGGGCATTATATGTTTGGTTGCCTGTTTGGTAGCCTGCTCCCTCTTTATGTGCTGACTTCCTGCAAGCGCCTCCCATGCAGAGCCGTCAGTCGTCCTCATCCAGATATGATTCCTGTAAAGCTATAGGACCTGGAGATGCTTTGCTGCTTTCGATGAGCAATTCTAATTTACTGACTGTTTAAAACTTTGAATCAGGAATGCTGCTCTTCCTGTGGATTTTACACTTCTTCATTTTTTTTTTTATTTCTTGCTTTGCTTTTCATGTTGTCTTGTGCATGTCTGATAAATGTTTCACAGCTTCATTTTGATTTTGTTTCTACTTGTTCCTCTCACTGTGGCCACATGTACGGCACAGTGGCAAATGTGTTCAACATATCTGAAAGAAAAGCATTTTCATACACAAAGCAATGTCGTAATATCTCATTCTGAAGGTAATCTTTATCAACAGATAATATGCAGTTATGGCATGGTTAATGCAGTTAAAGGCAGTTTAAGATGGTTTTCGACCAGCTGAGTTCATTGAGCACCAGAAATATCGGACAATCACTTGAATGTGACACAACAAACTTACGACATGACCACTAATTCCATTTGACTTTTTTTAAAGAAAAAAATAAACTAAACAAATTCTGGGAATTATTTGTAACTTGCAGCAAAAATGATTGATGTGGTTGCTCGTGAAATTGTGAAAATGTAAATACAAAAGATGTTCATCACCTTTATTTTTCTTCACCACTGCATCAACCTGTTCATGTTGGTTATGAAACACTTGACAACGCCCGTTCCACAGCTTTTTCTTCAAAAAAAACATCTGTATATGCTATCACATAAATAGCTGTATTGTAACATACCTGTATGCATAATACAATGTTTTTGTTTTCTGTGTTTTGTACAGTCAGAGGTATAATTTTGCTTGTCACACTTTCCAATAGTTTATTTTCAACATTGTTTCCCTTTAGACCAAATCTCTTTGTGAAATTCTTCAGAGTTAAAATAAAATCTTTCTGAATTGACTCACATATACACAACGCTCCAATGTGTTGCACTACCTTGATTGACACCTTCTCATTCCTGCACCTTAAACCTGCTTTTGTACATTTCACTGTAAAATGAATCTGTTGATGTTCTGTTTTTGTTTTAGCAGGTTAAAATTGTTGAATCTGGTGGCGCTCATTTATATGAAAGCCTGACACCTTGTAAGCAATGGAACAAGTTGAAGTTTTGATCAAATCTTTGTACCCTGAAGATGGATGATGTCTTCTACTACTTGTTGTTCAAAGCGGAGGTGGACATGTTTTTGGCAGAGATGAGAGTTCAATATGGTGTTCTAAATGAGGCTCCTCTGGAACTGCTTGTCCTGAAACACCGCCTTGTCAAGTGTCCCAAGTATTGTCATACGTCATTGGTACCTATTCAGCAGAGTTTTGGAATTTGAGGTCAACATCCCATAACTCATTAGTTCCTCTGGCAGCAGCGGCCAGTGGTGTCAATTGAAAGGGGGATGCATTAGGGAAAGATACACTTGTCAAACAACACAGGTTCGTGGACCCTTTAGGTCTGTGTACTGTTGTCTTCGGCCATCTTGTTCAATATGATGAAATGTGCTTTTTTTTTTGTTTTCTGGCAAATTCAAAGAGAAGATACTATTGTCATGTCTACACATTAACTTTGGAGCTGGAGGTGGTATTTGACTGGCTTAGCTTAGCATAAAGACTGGAAGCAGGGGGGGACAGGTAGCCACCAGCACCTTTTAAAACTCAATATAAATGAGTGAATTAATCAGTTCCAGCATATAACCCTTGCAAATTAAGTTTACATGTCTGTGTACACATGAAACAAATGCATCACAACATGTTAATGAATCAGCTTCAGAAATGCTGCTGGGCATGTTTTTGAGCTTTGCTAGCTCTCTTCCCCTGCTGCCAGTCTTTATGTTCAGATAAGCTAATCGACTCCTGGCTCTGGCTTCATACTTGATGCACATGCATGAGAGTGGCATCAATCATTTAACTCTCACAAAAAAAGTGATTAATTCCCAGAATGTCTTGCATGTAATAACATAATTTGCCTCCATTTGTCATTGGGCTGCTGTTAGGAAATGTACTACAGTGATTTGCTGTCAACTTAAGGGCTTTTTTTCCTATTCGTATTCTGATCAGATCAGTATTTCATGCATCATAAAAACAGTAAAGGTTTTGCACTATTATAGTTCAGTTCAGATTTATGCATGCTTGAGCTTCTTCTATGCCTGTTTCTTGTATCTTTACTGTCTGCAGAACTATGCTTTTAGTCTATTCCCAGTGTACCTATGGGAGGCTGGCTAACCTGGCCAACCCATATCAGGGTTCTAATGGGTTTTAGTGGTGAGCCCTAATTGTATTTGGATTAGATCAGACTTCCTTGTAATGAACCGCTGATCGCTGCAACCCAAGACGGCTTTCTCTTACCTGGCGCTATCATGTAGCCACAGAAGCCACCAGTTCAACCGTCTCCATGCATCTCAAATCGATTTCCCATCCCGCACCGTCTCTATCCACTTACCACAAGATTCAATTGTTGGGGCGGGGGGAAATGGGATGTAATGAGATGTGAGCCATCACCTCAGAAGTGCTGCTGCCTGCACCTTTCACCTGATTTCGCCTGCTCTTTTGTTTGTGTTCACCCCCTTCCATCAGCAGGGGCTGGGTCCTATGTTTCCATCCCACTCTCTGGTCTCTGAGTCTGGCTTCTAGTCCCTGAGTGGATTTCTTTTCCTGCCCTAACATCCGTATCTCCATCTCTATTGTCTAATGTTTCCTGTGATTGGTCTTTTGTCCTTTCCGCTTCTCCTCTCACTCTCTTCAGTACTTTATTGAGACAGAGGGAAGAGACTTTTTGACCAGTAGGAGTGCGCAGACATATCTCTTTCCATTCATTTATATAAATTGGAAGTGTTTTAGTCTTCTTTCTCTTCATCCTCTCCAAGCTTTTGCTTTGTCAAGACATCCTTGTATGCATTCATCTCCTTACCAGTCTTCATCATAGTCTTTTTTTCCCCTCTGCGTTACTCATTTTCATCTCACAGTTTTCAACCCCTCATCCCATTCTCTCCATTTTCCTTCTTACATCATGGACCTCGGTGACGGATTGCTGGAAGAGAGGGTGGACACTAGCTCGTCTTCCTCTTCTGATTCTTCTTGGACATCATTTGACCTCAGCACCGACCTCACATCAGTCAGCTCTGACCAAGTCTCGACCCCCGTGACAGCTCCCTGCGGGTGCAAGCTGTACGAGGAGCAGAGCCCAAAGAAGTCCTCTTCATCCAAGGTCTCCTCTGGAGTGCGAACCAGGAAGGTTGCATGGAGGGAGACGTCTTTTCTAGGAAATGATGAGTAAGTACATGATTGTAATAATTGGAGCATTCATCAGGGACGAGGTGAAAATAAGTGAGAGAAACACTTTCATGTGCGATCTGCTGGTGAGAAATAGGAATTTGCTCTCACTTTTCCCCCCAGTGTAATCAGATGATTTCAAATTAATGTATGCACGTAATGTAGTGCAAAATTAGTCTCACACATTCATATTGCTGCCTTTCAAATAGTCTATGTATGATGCATATGTTAGAGGAAGATGGACTCATCATGTTGTCTGTGTAATTTTTATAATGAACTACCAAAAAGAGGCGAGAGTCAATAAGCAAAGAGCACTTGAGCGCAGCATTGCTTTGAGCAAAATGCTAAAGTCAGCATACTTATAAGCTATAGTGTCGACATGGTTATGTTAAGCAGGTGTATTTTTCAGTTCACAGGATTATTTTTTATCAAATTAGTAGTTGTTAGGATACATCATCTGGCAATCATAAATATTTGTGTCAAGCTTGGTGGTGATCTGTCAAAAAAAAAGTAGAGTTAAATTTTGACCTGTGGGTGACATTGTAATGGACAGAGTTAATGCTAGATGGAAAGTCAGGGTATCACCAAAGTGAGTGGGATTCATCCTCTGGGAACGATGAAAGTATGACCTTTCAAAGTAATGCATCCGGTAGCAGTTACGATATTTCACTCTGTACTAAAGGTGTGGACGACAGATATTACAGTCTTTGGATTCACAGCTAAAAAGAAGAACAAAAAAGAAGTCAGCATGGCTGCAGTGTCAGTGTCCTTGAAAACAAGACACATTACAGTCACTGTCATGTGACACTAATGTGGTAAATTGCATGGATGAGTGTGTGCATCAGGTAAAAATTTAATCAAGGCAACAGTAAACATGCCATTCTTCATCATACAGTCTCTTCAATCTGCCACCTTGGTTTGACCTGTGATTGTAATAACGGCAGCATGTCACTGTATTTTAGTCAATCAGTGCCAGCATGAGATACATTTCCCCCCTTTTTTAAAATCAATCAGAGGATTGAATTTGTTCTTGAACATCCTTTCTGTGTCGTATAGTACGCTGACAATATAGAAAAAAATAGAAAATATACAATTGATTGATTAATATGTATAATAATTTTTGAGCTTGTGATGGCATTAATTGGTATTTTGATGAAGGTGTCAGATTGTCTGAGTTTCATTCAGGAAAGTCGAGGTTTGTTTCCCCCCCCAACCAGTTGGGAATCTAGCAGCACAAAAATGCATGGGTGAGAAGAGGATGAAAGAGCTGTACCAATAGCAGGAGAATGCAAGTGTTCTCACTGAGACTTAGCTTTCACTGCGGCAGGGGCGATGATTATCTGTTTCATCTGGTTTTAATCACGGGTGGTTCTGTAATGGGAGTCTGATTCCCAGTAGCCGGACTGCGAGAGCGGATAAAACAAGCCCTGACATTAGTTTAGATTGAGACCATAAATCACCTCTCCTTGAAATCTTCAGAGAATCTCAGTCTCTGGCAAGTGGGAAAAGCCGGGGTGGTGTTCTTCAAGCCCTTCTTTTTCTCTTCCCTTCCTTTGTTTCGCCTCTCTATCACTCCATCATGCCCCCATATATGTAATTACCCTTCCACAGAAAGACAAAAGCCTCACTGGCAGACGCTCTCACCATGTCTTTAAATCACCACTACTCCCCGTGAAGTGTTCGGTGTCTTTACATACAGTCTGATTAAACTTCGGTTGAGGAATATATCAGAGCCAGCTGAGGAATATGAACATGGTTTGTGCTTTTTCTCAGTCTTTGTCAGTAGCTGGGTTTCAGTCTGTAAAGTGAAATATC
Source organism: Centropyge bicolor (assembly GCA_037975185.1). Lineage (NCBI taxonomy): Eukaryota > Metazoa > Chordata > Actinopteri > Pomacanthidae > Centropyge > Centropyge bicolor. Next base: position 1,810,774 of record JBBMOC010000049.1, on the reverse strand, counting down.
CGAATAGAAATGTAAATGTCAGCTTGACTTTTTGTACTTTTAGCCATTTTCACAATCCAGTGTGAAGAAATACAAACGGGAATGTTGTACTCACATTTTGCACTATGTTGCTGTCATGGGTTAAACTTAAGGTGTATATATATAAATGATACACAGTATTTAAAAAAATGCATTTATTTAACATGTTTTATTTTGTAACATAAACTTACTAATCCCTATAAATATATATTTTCATTATTTTGAATTTAGCTAAAACAATTTAAATTGAACTTATACTTTGATATTTTGGAAATTATGCACACATAAATAGTTCATCAGGAAAAAGTTAGACCATGGAACCCAGTTGATGGAAAAATAGCAAAGACATGTTTATATTTTCAGATTTTTTTTTTTTTATGACATTTCAAAAGTTTGAGCAACATTTGCTTGACAGTTGGATGGAAAATGTCACTAGTGACCTTCAGCTCTTTCTCTGCCTCCTCCTCCTCCTCCTCGCACTCTCTCCTCCTCGTGCTCATCTCTGACTCAGTAATGTGCAGGGAAACAGTTAAGGTTCTTCTGCTGTATTTAAAGTCTAAAAAGGTTACAGCGGTCAGTGCGCTTAAACCCCATTGGCTGGTGCATTTGGGGAAGCTTAGCGATGATTGGACCATCTGGAACAGGATGGGATGCTTTATGCAAGAACAATACAAATATTAATATAATTAACATTTCTGAACATAAATTCTGTGACTTTGTGTTTTTGCGCTCATTTTTCTGAACAAAACGAAACTAAGAATTCGATGTAAAGAGAGGGAGGGTGAGAAAAAGAAGAGTGGCAGCCTGAAGAGGATCATACCACAGAGGGAGGGAGGGGGCAGATAAAGAGATTGAGCGACTATCTACTTTCTGGTGAATCACCTGACCCCCATCACTACTCTTCTGGACTTTCTGCCCTTGATTCCCAGTTTTCTCCAACGCTCATTTCTTCTTTTCTCATTAAGTTTTTCACCTCCATTTTCTGATATCTTGACTGCTTCACGACTACTTTTTTTTTTTTTTCCCCCATTCGTCACCCTATCCCCAGTGACCCAAACATAAAGTAATTTAGCTGCGGTCGTGGTTACTGTTTTCGTTGGAGCCTGCCCCTCTGCTGGTGACAGACTGAGGATTAGGATACAGTCGGGCAGAGAGACGCAGCATGATGGCACACTGAGTCATGAGGTAAGATAAGATATAGTATTTACTTACATCTTATCCTCCGTGTCTATATGATGTTATGATGCGCTTTGTGGATTGTACCTTCCGTCCGTCTGCTCCATTCTCGTGATATCTCAGGAACACTCAGAGGGAATTTTAGTACATGTGGCACAAACGTCCAGTCAGGTGAACTGTTTAGTTTTTGGTGGTCAGAAGTCAAAAGTCACTGTGACTTAACAGAACATTTTTTAGCCATAACTCAAGAATTAATATGCTAATGATGGCAGAATTTTACACCAATGTCTAAGAGGATAGAATGACATGACATTTTATAGATGACATTTTATAGCCAAAAGGTCAAAGGTCAGCTTCACTGTGATGACGTAATGTTCAGGAACAGAAGGGCTGATTGACACCGTGTTTCATATTTGATCAGATATTGAATTGGTGACACTAATCTTGACACTGTGGTGACTGTATAGATCTGTGGTGTTGGATAGAAGATGTGGTTCAAGCATCCACATCTTAGAATTTGTAGCTCCTTTGCAGAAACATCCATATTTGACTGGTTGTTGGAAGCATACAACCATGAGGCAGTAATTTTATTTAAAGTGTCTAGTCCCTTTTTCCCCCCCAGTGTTTTTCCCATTTATTTTTTCCCTCATATCTTGGCTGTTTGATTCGTTCATTCATTTCACTTTCTTCATTGCACTAGTTCAGACTTTTCTGCAGAAAACGCCGCCTCTATTCAATTTCTCCTACTTACTGCACAATACAGATAATCAAATATAAGTGTGTTTCCTTGTTCCAGTGCACTTAGTGCCTCATTTCATCTGAGCAGAGGCTGTGAATGGTTCAGTCTTCTGGAGAATTTTTGGAGAAAGTTGTTTCTATCTCACCAGGCAAGCGCAGTGTGTGGCAGACAGACCTTTTCACAGTTGGGTGGAGGCACTCTGATCAGAGCCCTCCCACTTATCTCACTGTACTAACTGCATTTTCTACTTCTTTCAAGCCCTGTGGTTTTGACATAAAATTTGAGGATTTAAAGTCAGGCTTTGGCGCGAGGCTCTGCAGTGCAGTCTGTAGGACGGCTGCTGCCTAAACCCACATTACACTGGCTGCACTGCAACTTCCCAGGATTGACTGACGGAGCATTTGTCAAACGCTAAAATGTGATTGGTGTATTAAAATCACAGTATGCTCCCTGTGGATTTTCAAAGTCAGATAAGGAATTGGTCCAGCCACAATAAAATTATCTGATAAGTAATGAGTTAGGAAAGAGAAAGCATGTAATTTATTCATTTATTTATTTGCAGAGATGACTAAGTCAGTTTTGTCTGAAGCGTCACATTTAAAAATTTTGACCTTTCGTTATTGTGCAGTCATCGAACCACCAGTTGAATTTATGAGCCCGGCTGGATGTGTGTGGAATACAGACTTGAGAGAGTCAAAATGAGACATCTTGACATTTAATTACAGTGGTTATTTTTGGGGATGGTGCATGCGAGATTCATCACAAACTAGAGCAGCGCTTTCTGAGATATCACATTTTGTCTTTTTGACTCCATCTTGACCTTTAAGCGGTAATTAGATGTGGGGGGAAAAGTTCCATCTGCAAACAACCAGCAATATGGAAGTGGAGCACTGATTTTCTGGAGTGGTCAGCTCACGGCCTTGTCAGTTAATTCATGGTGTATTATGACTGATAGGAGAGGGTGTAATTAAAGAGAGAATGAATCTCTATTCTCTTTTTAATGGAACAGTAAGGACCTTTGGCGCTCGGGAGTGAGACGTCTGTTACATCAAATCCACCAGACTCTTTTAGCTGTGAGTGAGATGTGAATGATACAGATTATGAGAATAGACGACAGGTTATTACTTTTTTCTGTTTGGTCAATTAACAGTCCCCGCAACTTGAATTTCAAATCCATCATATTTTATTTTGCAAAGTGAGTCAGGCTTCTCACTCCCATTCATCCCTCCATTCATTTCTTCCCCTGATTTTACCCTCCTTTTTCTCTCCCTGTCTATCCCTTGACAAGCTGCATAATATGACATAAAATCGAGCTCATGGTAATAAGTGGATCAAAAAAATAAATTGCCTTTACTAAGGAGACTCTTTCGCTTGCATTTCCCAGTAAACAAGCAGGGTTACATAAAGTCGACAAAGCCTCCAGATGGACACGAGGTCCAGTCATTTGGCCTGGAGTCATTTCCAGAACACTCACATGCACCTGTATGTATGTGTCCTCAGGGCATTTAGGAGCTTATTCTCATTCCTTAATCTCATATTTAGTCCTGACATACTCACCTTTGCTTTTGCCTAACATTCACCTTCATAGCAACTTTAACTCCACGGGAAAATTGAGAAAATAATGTCAGCAATTCTACTTTTCATGTAGAACTTATCTGCAAAACATGACTAAAAAATTGGTTAAATTATGCAAGAAATAGGATTTATTTGAATTTTGCTATGTATCTGTGTCCAGGAAGGAGCCTCCATATCTGTCATGGAGAACTAACTGGTTGATGTGTTATATTTCATATCGACCCAATATACCATATAAGCAGAAGTTTGAGTCTAACATTAGTTTATTTTATTGTCCTGTGTATAAAATTAGACACATGAGCATCATGAGCATGTACGAATCAGCAGTCACGTCCCTGTAGACATGGCTATAGATAGCTACTTGGCCCAAGAGTCGCTACCAGGTGGCATCTCAGAGGTAGCAAATGGAGCTGGCCTCCGCTGAGCTGCAATATGCACGACTAGCATTATATCTACAAACAGTCGACAATAATTAGACTTGTTAGTATGCGGGAAAATTATATCAAACAGTCATCTATCATTAGCACAGTGCTGCCAAAAACTGTCTTGTCATGTCTTCAAAAGCCAGCTGAAGCTACTTAATTTCTTTCACTGTAATTTATGCCATTGTAAAATTTCGGTGGAACATCCATTTGATATTGCAATATACAGAGGCCAAATTCAGCTGTCAGAAGAATGATGTACTCACCCACACAAAGGGCGACTGTAGAGGACATCAGACCACGCAGGTATAAATCAGAGGGATAATCAGACAGCCAGCACTTTTCACCCGCCAGCTCGACGTTATAAAGTTGAGTGTTCGAGATTGTAAGTGCTGTATATCACTTGGCTTATCAAAGCAGCGCTCGCTATCACAGATGCTTTATCGAATTAGGCCAACAACACCTTCAATGGGCTCAACGGCCATTTCTGGCGTCTGGGAACCTTTCGTGTTAGCAGAAAATGCAGTTACAGTCTCCTCGTCCGCATTTCTTTTTATTCACTGACATCACTCAGAATCTCTGTATTGATGTTGACGGGAGAAAGCATGCATTGCTTGCATTGCTTTAGAATGAAATTTGGAGCAAGCAAAGACAGCAGTTTAAAAATAAATAGTGTGTTTCAGCAGCCATGCTACCGGCAAACTCTCAGAATTAAATATCTAGGTGTATAAATATCTTTGTGGACTGAAGACGCTTCTTTCTACATCCTTCATAACTTCCTGTAAAGCTCTCTTCTAGATCCTGTGCAGCAGCTTCTGAACACTTGTTGATGCTTGTACAGGACCTCACCAGGCCCTGAAGCACAAGTCATGCCACGACTTTGCTTTCAGAGCACCTCATTAATATTGAGCATCCTGCGGTTTGGTAATGTGATGCCTTCACTGGCAGTGTGTGATCAGTTTTCGGCACTCGTACCAGTCTGATTTTGCCTGTATGGGATGCAGAGCACACAGTCGCTGTGTAGCATACAACAACCCTATCAAAGAGCATTAGTGAAATACATATTCCAGTTTGGCGCAGCTATCCCATCAGAGCGAACGCAATGATGAAGAAGGTTGGGCATTGTCCATTAGTTGCTTACAGGTTACGCTGCGGGCAGCTGTCATCTCGACTGAACATCCCAGGTTGAGCATTAAAAAGGTAAACAACCAGCAAGGTCAGCTGAATTGATTGGACTCTGAGAGCAGCAGCCAGGTGTAAAATCTGTGCGGCACATGATGCTTGAGGTAGCACAAGTGGCAAGGATGGTGCTGTCCACAGGACCACCCAGACCTCACCTTGCATTCCTGCAACGTGTAGGTGTACTATCAGATTTATGTTGCTTTTTTTTGGAGGCGCTGCCTTTGTTGTTGCCGATGAGTTGACTGAGGTCATGTCCTGTATTTCATCTGCGAATTTATGGGTTTTAGCTACCGAGGAAGATTCAAAACGTACACATGTTGGTTATTTTACAAGCTGATTCCAGTTTGTTCAAACTCCATATACTTATATTTGAAAAAGATTTGATATTGATGCCAACCCTGGAATATCTAAAGAAATAATAAGTAAATAAGACTAAGAATCCGACTATTACCAAATTTAATACCTGGCATTTTTTTTACTTGGCTTGAGGTCCAACCAAGGACTCACACTCTCAGCTGTTAGACCTTCATGGTGGGAAATATCATTTATATGTAATGCAATTGAACAGTTGACTGAATAAATAGAATATAAAATCTGAATGATAAAAAAGAAATGGGGCTTGAGGGTGCACTGGGCCTCTTATTGCTGCAGTATTTCTAAAATCTTGGCTACAGCCCTTGTCTCCTGTCCTTTATTTAATCACATTTTACCCCGTGACTTTTTCAAAGTATGCGTAAACTACGCCCTTGAATTCCTTTTTCGTCCATATGAATTCCTATTCGTGCACAGAGGGAGTGAAGCTTGTCAGGGATGGCCCACTCCTGTCCACTATTTTATAGCCTGCTCATTTCATTTCGTATAGTTTGTGCTCGTCTCCCTCTTCGCCCAGAGATCCAGAGAGAGAACAGGGAGGGCAAAAGTAGTTTATGTGATAGTATGTGAATACGTTTTCTTTCTTTCTCACTCAACACAATCAGATTTTATTGCACCGGTCCTTGTTTATCTCATCTACTGAGTCAGCAAGGACGACCGCACTGTTATGTGTCTTTCTCTTATTGTGTATACATTATTGTTGTGTTAATCTCTGGCTGCCTGCTGTATGCCCGCAGGCACAGCTGACCCCCTCTCTGCACCAACCACGCAGAATCACTTCATTGATTCTCACGCATTCACACACATGACGTATACTAGAAATGTCTACTATATAACACACACACATCCTTGACCTGTGGTGCTTTGAGAGTGGCGTCAGACATATCTCTGTGTCTGAGATACACACACACATGTTTGCTGTAAGTAAGACGTCTGTGCTTAGTAGCAGCTCTGAAGTTGGCACACATCTGTTCATGCATTGATCCACCTGCTCTGTGTGCAGGCTGGGTGTTCGGAGTGGGAGTGTGTGTGTGTGTAAGCGTGCTGGACACACTGTATATCACACACCCTGTCATCTCTGTGATGATGCCGTGCATGGGGGGAGGTTTTTCCCAACATTGTCCCCTGCGATCTCACACCGCATGACACTCTCGGCATCGCATGTGTGTGCGCCAGTGTCCGTGCATTTATGTGTGTGGGTCTTGTTTGTGTGTGTGTGAGTGAATGGAGTTTATCCCCGCTGGCCCAGATGCCCCGGCTAAATCCATCACCAGCGGTGCTGCACAGCGGTGCTAAGCTGGAACATTTGGCACCAAGCTAGGAATGAAAAAAAAAAAAGAAAAACAGGAACACACTCAGACATACAACACATATGCACACACACACATAGAAAATTGAGTTTGGGGATTTTTTTTTTTAAGAGATTCAGAAGTGGATTTTTTAGTGGAGGAGTTGGACTCAGAGAGCGGGACAGGAGCTCCTTCTCCGACGCTCTGAGCCTTTTGGTGGTGGTGGGGCCGGGGGCGTCCATCCCACTCTCTCCTCCCATTCATTCCTTCGTCTGTCCGGGTCCGGCCGACAGGATGGAGCCGTGCGACGACGATGACGAACTGGGGATGCTAACCGCTTTCCAGTAAGTTCTGGTGAAGCTTCTTGTTGTTGACTTGCTGTGGTCATTGCACAGGACACACGTCATCTCCATGGTGGAGTAATTTGCAAAGTAGAATTTCTTTGAGTTGGAAATACTTTTGTCAGTCGTTGCCACCTCTTGCAGCACTTCCTAATCAGAGTGCTAAATCTTTTTAGCGAGGGCTTTGTTGATTAAGCTCCATGGGAGGTTACATGGAGGTTGCTGCTGGAGCTGCTGTCATGGCCCTCTTGCTGAGTGTCACAGGTTCTTTATGAACACTGTTTCACATCCATTTTAGTGACTGATCTTTTGATGCCTTTCCTCATTGCTGTTTTTGTTTTCATCACATGGATTATGTGTTTTGTGGATTAAGTGCATGTGTTTTTCTGTTCTTGCTGGCCTGCATTGTGTCTAATGATGTCCCTTTGAGTGTTATTCATAGCTGCATGTTGAATTGTAAACCTGAGAGAAGTTTAAACACACTTAGCTGAAACACATGACCGATCTGAGTGTAGTTATAATCAAGACATATTCAAATCATTCACTTCAGTTAAAATAGTAATAACACACCTAAAGCACTGCATTGCAAGTACCTTGTCACCTCGTCTTTAAGTAAATGTATTAACAACAAAATATACTGAAAGTTTAGGAAGCAAATGTATTAATAGAACATGAAGAATTGTCCCTATCAGTGTGATATTATCATATAATTTTATCATTATTATTATGTATATCTACTTCTTATACTGCAGGGTTCTTTAATCTATTATAATGCACCATATTTTATAAATGGATCATAACTTTGTTAGATATTGATCTGAAAAGTGAACAGTGATAAATGTAGTGGAGTTAAATGTATTTCCTTCTGAAACGTAGTGGAGTTGACATAAAGTAATTGTACGCTACTTGAATAAATGTGCTTACTTACTCTACACCACTTATATGCACAAACATAAAGCCTGAGGTTACTGTAGAAAAGTGCTCTCACAAGCATAGTTTACATTATAGAGTCATTTTTTCTGTAATGTCTGTCTCTCTCTGCTGCGTTTTCAAGCCATTCTTATGCAACAATATTGTATTAAAGGATGCTCTACTGCCTGATTTTGCATCCTTGGCCAAATTGAACTGAATGGGATGCACAATGGCAGACACAGCTTGTCAGTCTTCTCTCTCATGGTCTTTCATTTTCATTGCTTATTGATGTGTTAAATACAACAGGGTGTACCAGATTGACTGACTGTTGGCAGTGTTGCTGATGTCCTTGAGGTCAACAGCATCAACATCCCTTTTTTTTTTATCTTCGTCATCTCTTGACTATCATCAAAGCTGATCTGAGCAAGCCGGTGGATTTAATGCCAGACTGTCTTGCTGCGGGCTTTAAACCAGCCATATTGTAATCTTGCTCGCTGAATTGACGGCACGTGAGTCGTGCGTTACATAAGGCTGAGGTGGCTCCAAGCTGCAGAGGAATCCAGGACCTTGTAATTACTGAACACACTTAGAGATTACATCATGGATTGAGGGGGTTTAGCTCGCTGGCTGCTGGGAAGTGTGGCCGTGTGTGGTGTGGTTATTAATATTATTATTTCACACACATATTTGTATGCATGTTGCATCCTACACTGCACATTTGGGATGTAAAGACAAGCTGAATGTGTGGATTCTGTATGTGTGTTGCAGGCTATAAGGTTCAGGAGATGGCGTCACTTGTCACTGAGGCTCAGGAGGGGGTTTAATTATTTAAATACAGTCCCTTCAACAGCCGGATGGTGTGTTTACTCTTGTCACTTGGAGCGATATTCCACATATAAAGCGTCGGACACATTGAAATCAGTGATTGATGGACTGTCAGCAAAACAAATTTATTTTTGTCTGCGTTGGTAATAAGACATCATTGTCTATCAGTGATTTTCAACCAGGGGTACATAGAAAGACTGTCCATCAGCTCAAATAAAAAAATAGAAATTATATTTTAATTTGAAAAATGCATAACCAAATAGCTTTGCTCTGGCACATGAACACCACATGTTGAGAGTGTGTGACAGCTAATTAGCAGAGAAACAGTTCAGCTGAAAGTAATGAATAAATGGTTAGCAAATGTAAAACTAAAAAGATAACTCAAAATAATTTATAAACTGTGTCATGGTTACAAGTCATTGCTGAGTGATGGGTAAATGGTTGAAATGGCTTAAGGTCATCGACAAATGGAGGCAAATAGTGGCAGCAGGTAGGCGCTTGTCGTTTGAATTCAGGTGAACATATTTAGACCATGATTGGAGTTGTGATGAAGAGAACGCATGTGATTTCAGGAGTGTTTTAGAGGATTGTGTCTTGTGGCAAAAGAATAAATTATGAATGCTCAATCTAACATATAACTTCTGGGTGTGTTTTCTAAACTACAGTAGTCGAAGTAGAAAAGTGTGAGTTCGCCCGTCTGTCCCCCCCTTTTTTTTTATTTCTACCTAAACATAAACCCATGCTGGTCAGCAGTGGACTGCGAGATTGAGGAAGCGCCAGATCGCAGCATCATTGTCGAAGGATTACAGCAACGAGGTGATAGGTCATTGGCCAGGAAACATGTGGCCCAGAAAGCAGACAAATGAAATTTGATTCAGATTCAGACTCTGCCCTGCTGTGTCAGTTAGACAGACAGACAGGCAGGCATGGACTGATTTTTTTTTTCAATCTTTCCACCTGCTGTTCCTGGTTTTCAAACCACTGATATTCCAAATATTTGAATGTTGACTCAGCAGCTGCTGAATGAGTGACACACATTGTGATACCAGTGAATCTGCTGTGCTGCTCTGCCCATCCTGACTGCACTACAGGCCTGCTACAAAACTAAAATGTGCAGCACTATGTTGCTGTATTCTGGAAAAAAAAAATATATGAGAGAGATCAGTTGATTCATATCATTGTTCAAAGGCAGATGTTGTGCATTTTTGCAGTGTATTAAATTTAGTGTGATTTTGTTTTCTTTAAACCCCAAATTGTAATCATGCACAATCTTAGCGAAACAGCTGCTGTGTCATTGTGTCAGAATTTGCATAATATGATGAGAGGCTGTTTGTTCAGTACCAAAGCACAATGTGAGATTCAAGTAAAACCAATACTCCAAATTTCATCTCTTTAATCTGGCTCTTTTGTCAAATTTCCCCATTTTCCTTTTTGTACAAAACACAAAAATTTGAGTGAAAATTGAGTGTGATGAAACTCGGTTTCCTGTAGACACTGTTGCTTTTGAATGTGAGCAAAATAAGCATTTGGCTGCTTTGTCACAGAACAAATCCAATTCTCTCATTCTCCCAAAAAAAGTGCAGAGAAATTGTGGGTCTAATGAAAGTGCTCTTCCTTTGATTATAATCTGCTGTCGCTTCACCTCTGTGCCCCGCTGCACTGCAGGATGTTTGTGCTCGGATTGGTTGGGTTGGGCTGGAAGGGCCTTGGGGCCAAATCGGTCATAGGCCGATTTGTTTGCTGGCAGGCACTGAAAGTCTAGTCCTCCTCCTCTTCTTCTTCTTCTTCTTCTTCTTCTGCCTGCCGCATGGAAATTCATGTAAAATCCTGTTGGCTGCAGAAAGCAAGCGGAAATGATTTGGAATGCATCATGACAAACACCGCCGCAACAATCACCTACTCAGCTCTTCCAATTCAGATTTCAAAGATCCAGCATTTCTGGAAGGAAATCTACAAAAACACAGAGAACAGCACGGTTATAAATATTCCATTTTTTTTTTTACTTTTATTTATTGCAGCTTCCTGAAAAGTGCACTACAGGGTTGCAAATCTGCCAACAGAAACGGGCCATCAGCTTCCACTGTAGCTTTGATCTGATAGCAGATGTCTGGTAAACTACCTGCTGCTGTTTGCATGCATATAGTCTGTGGCTGACTGTGACTGCTAAACTTTAAGCATTTCTTAAAGCTTCGAAAATTGCTAACAACTTGCCAAAGTCAAGCTCTACTCCTATTTTAGACACTTGTTTAAAATAGAAATACTATATTTATTAGGGACTCGTTTCAGACGAGTATCCGTTACGGATAAAGCATTTTGGACGAATACGATTGTGATACGAGTAAAATCCGTCAATATCTGTGTTCGTGCTGAAGGAAAATCCTCATTGTGTAACTGACTGTCTTCGTGCTCTGTGATTGGCCAGTCACACACAGCCCCTCCCTTCACAGAGACGTCTGTGCACGTCTCTCGCAACATACGCGCAGTGCATTCCACTCAGGTCGGATTTTTTTATTTTTATTTTTTTTTACCATCTGCTTGCTCTTAGTTTGGCTGGTGATATGAAGTCAGTTGAAAAACCTTGTTCGTACTGAACGCGGTACTTTTGAGAAGAGCACAATGAACAAGGCTAACATATTATTTCCCTGTTTGCCATCACTGGATGTTTGCATGAATCATGAAGTTCACACAGATCATTAAAAAATAAACAGTCTTACAGACCACTTACACACATACACACATATAGCTGAACATACAAAGTAGCCTATATTAATATTTTTATTGTATGTGGCTGCATGCAGTATCTGACACTTTCTCTCTGCAGTTCATGAAAATAATATTATAAATATTATGGAGATATACTGTATATAGGCTTTGAATACAGTTTATTAGCAACAGCTGATCAATCCATATCAATTTCAGACTTAAAATAATGTACAGTTTTAAGCCCCACCCATTTCTGCACTCACTTCCGGTTTAGGCACCGCCCACTCCCAGTACAGATACAGATACAGATAATGTAGATGGTTAAACAGATACAGATAGTGGTGTACTCGCTCATCCCTAATATTTATATGTATGTAATGAATCAAAATGCTGTATGTAACGAAGCCATGGGTCACGACCTTAACCGCTCCCCCAGCTCTTCCTACAATGAAGCTCTAACCTCTGTGTGAATATTTTCTTTTCAGAGTCAGTAATGATGTATGCCAGGTAATAGGGCCTCATGCCGTCGTGATATTTTTGGTGGTGCTGTAACATACTACCCATTTGTTCATTTCTTTTGTTATCATTCATTATTCTATTTCTGGCTTTGCTGGTTGTCTTTTGCTTCTTCGGCAGATTGCTTACAGGGGCCTTTATAATCAAGTCTTCTTTGTGTGTCACTATTTGCAATGTTTGCTTTTGAGGCAGATGAAAATTGGAAATACATGCTGCATTTCATGTGCTGTAAACGCTGCTTTAGTCATGCTGACGTGTGTGTATGTGTCCTGTAAATGATGGACTTGTCACAAGACACAAACTGAACACATCATTGACCAGCAAGACTGAGCCATCAATACCACATTAGTGTGAGTGTTTGCGAGTATCTACCCTGGCAGATATTGACGTGGCACCAGCAGGACGTTTGCGTGTTATTGTCGGAGTTTATTTAGCCTCGTTGTTGTTCATGCAGGAGCTAATGGAAACAGATGAAGATAATCTCACTGGGAATACCACTTATCACCCAAACACAATATCCATAGTGTGAGTTAGCAGAAGAGTTTGTGTGTGTGTGTGTGGACGTGTGGACCAGACGTGTAGTCGCGTGTTGCACTAAGTGGGGATTTGCAGCACAAATCCGTCGCCTGTTTCCAAACAGTGACAGATCTTTCATAAATGTCAGATGAGCTAATGTGCAAAGCCACAATCCTTTAATGACTAAATGCAGATATGGCAGCCGCCTCTCCGGTTGAAGAGCATTTACAATCACAGGGTCATCACTTGCTGTTTATCTCTGCATGTCTGCCGTAGGAGTGGTGAGATTTAAATCAACATATGCCATTTATTTTCATATGTTCTGAGCCGTGTTCCCTTGCATGTTAAATGACTGCAACAGATGGTGAGGATTGGGTTAACAAGCTTTGAGTCACCCTTGATATTTGTTTGTTACAGTATATTGTTTGATGCTGCACATCTATGTCAATCTAGCTCAAACATGTATTTTTTTTGTAGCTGAGCTGCGCTGAATTCTGATTAGAAGCTCAAGCTTTATTGCAGGAAAATTATGAAAATTACGTTTAATTTCTTTATTAGCATTCACACCACCGCACAACTTCAGCACCAGCGAACCAGCTGCGACCGTGTCCGTCATTTAAGGCCAGTTCTCAAAGTCAGTGTTTGTGAACAGGCACCGTGTGATTTACTGAAAACCACCTGCAAAGCACAACTGAATATTAATGACGTGTGGATCTTTCTTTTTGCACCATGCTTGTGTGAAATATACTGTGCCAAAATTGGGGTTGAAAAGTCCATTAATTTTGAACTAAAAGCTGAATGTCGTGGTATTAAGTCAGGTAGGAGAATGGCTTTGCTCCACAGAAATACAAGATTTAAGTACAACTCATTTATTTTACAGAACACTATATCATGACCAGACTGCATCAATTACTGTGAAGGCAAGAGAGGAATGTGGAGGTGGGTCCTTGTGGGAACTTCAGGTGAATTAGAGATTTTAATTGCCCGGCAGCTGGTTGTGTAAAGATCTGTTAACAAAAGCCTAAGTGTACATATGTGGGTCTACTTGCCTTTGTGTATCTGAAACACATTTTCCCACTGAGAGATGAATAAAGTCGAAGGTGGAGTTTAGATGTTTATTTACAAAACACAAAGCATTGCATCTCTTAGCTACAGGACAAAGACTTACTACTATTACTATTTACAATTTCAAGTCTAGCAAATTCAGAGAAGGTGCATCTCAAAAGCACGGATTAAATTCAGACACTGCCATGTTTCCAGTCTTTGTAGCTTCCTGTTCAGCGAACTGACATTAGAGTCATATCCATCTTCTCATCTGACTCTCAGCAATAAACCAATGAGCGTATTTCCCAAAAAATCTGATTATTTATGTTTGTAAGAAAAACCATAAAGCATGTGATATAGCATAGGGATGTCTTTATTGGCTCGACATTGTCACCACCTCTACATGTTTGGACACATCTGACGGTGGTGCAGTTTCTGATGTAATCCTTTAAAAACCGTTTGCATCATCACAGTCTAACACTTGGGTCCAAACATACTCCAGCAAGTGAAATAGCTTTAAAAGCGCGACGCAGAAAACACTACAATGCAGCTTCTCGGCCTTTGTTCCAGGAGAAACAGTTATTTATTACTTCCACTCCTGCCCAGAACACTTCCAGCATTACTCTGACTCCCACTTGTTTTTTCTCTCATCACTGGAAGCACTGCCCACTTTGGTCCAGCAACACTGGGACTGCTGCCCAAATAAGAAGCCCTCGGCCCTTTTTGTCACCCCACATTATTGGTCCTGGTAATCACACTGTTAGTCCCCACATTCACTCAGCTGTAGCCTTTCACAAATCATTTCTACTCAGTTATAACTGAAGTCAGCGGTTAAAATCTTATTCCTGTCCTTCCTCCTTTTCATTTCCAATTTTACCCTATATTGTCATGGCTGCTTGTTTGTGTGTGAGAGCAGAGTTGGCAGTCAGACTATTGGCTTTGCCGGTCGCCTCAAGAGGCATGGCTGAAAATAAAAAAAATAAATAAAAAAGCACATCTCTCGTCAGCATTCAAGCTTGGTGAGTTAGCACATGAGTGCGTAATTAAATGTCACACAGGGCTTGAAGAATAGCTAATAGAATTTGATCAATTCATTCTGTCTGCGTACGCCTCTCTCTCCGTCTGCATTTTGATGTGTGTGCCAGACATGATGAGAATGTGTGCATGGCATGGCAACCAGCGAGTGAATATGTACTCCAGAGGAAGACGTGATTTTTTTTTTTCTCTTGCAAGATGTGTTTTTGTGTGTGTTTGCAGCCGCTGCATGGAAGCGGCCCCCTCATAAAAAGCTCAGGGGTCCGAGGGAGCCGGCAGCTTGGTAAGGTGACAAATGGCTCCCGTCGTTTCCCACTCTTATCTCCTAAGTGTCTCCGACAAGCTCCGTTATTGAAGAGGGACATTTAGTAGGCTGACAGCAGGAGGCATGAGGAAAGAGGGAGAGGCAGAAGCAAATAAGACCTGAGCCAAATGTATTGTTTGCTTAAACCCCGCATGGAGCCCTCCACAGGTTCAATGCCTCTGTTTGCTGCCAGGTACAGCAGCTTTGCCAGGCAGATAAAAACTCTGGGAGAACATTAGACAAAGTTTTAATACAAAAATAGGATTCTCATGGGCAGGTGCATAAGTTTTGCGGGCTATTATCTCAAGGAATGCCAAAAAATGCTGTAAAAGTTTAGAATGGCTTTTAAAATGAATGGATGGATTGAAAGTGTGTGATATTTTTTAATTTGAACTATAGCACCAGGATACATCTGAAAAAAGTTGATGCCCAACATCTGTTTTTGTCTTTGTCTAGAGATGAACTTTAACTCACTGCAAGTTAAGCTAAATCCACTTTCATGTCTTGTCACAGTCTTATCTTGATATTGTCTGTCTTTGTTGGCGTGCCTTGTATCATTTATGCTATAAAACTCCCAAGTGTGTGTGTGTCCCATTATGTATTGAAACAAATGAACTGAAAGCTTTTGAAAATCCTACCTGATCCATGTCTGATACAGTGGATCAGATATTATTCAGAGACATAGCATGTGTTTGGCTTTCTTTGAGGGTGACAGGAGAGAGAGTGGGTTGACATGCAACACAGGTCAGAATTGAACTGGGGAAGTTGGAATCACACTCTATAGTATGTGTCTTAACTGCAATCCCACCAAACTCTGTGTTTGATAAGGTGAGAAACCACATGAAGGAAAATGATGCAGGAGCTTATTTCACTTCTGCCTCTGAGGTCCCTGAATTAAATCACTTCTTCATCTGCAGTAAACAAGCATATCAGTTCCAGCATGATGGATAAATCAGCCTGCTTGTGTATTGGCTTGAGCTCATTGCAGCTGTATCAGTGTATATATCAGACTCGGTAACAAGAAATTGCAGTGCAGAAATGTCAGAATATGTTTGAGGTAGTTTTGAAAATGTCACATTTATTTACATGCTGTAAAAAATAAGGCTAGAGCAAAACTATTTTTGTTCCGCTATAAAATGTCCCATTTAGTACATCCATCGCTGGATAACAATATGCAGCATGCGATACAGGTTGTTAGTATCGGATGTAGCTGAGAAAGTGTTGGCTATAGTAGAATAGTTTTATCCCATATACATGAAGTCTGTATGTTCAACTTTGATGCAATGGTTTGTTTTCATCATTTGCAAACCTTCATCAGCCAAGAAGTGACACTGATAATGGAAGAGTGACAGAAAGTTGAATTGTTCATAGGGAAGTTAATTAGCCATCAACAGTCCTCACTACTCTTCTCCTCCTCTCTTCTTTTCTCTGCTCTCCTCCATCGTGTCATGTCCTCTTGCCCTTTTCCCATCTCTTTTTTTTCCCACTCCATCCTTCAATCTCCCTATCTCCCGATCTATCATCGACTCCCACGTCGCACCTGTGGTTTACAGCCCCTCACTTTTCGAATATCCATCTCTCCATCCATCCATTTATCCTCCCTGACCTTTCTCTCAATCTCCCCCTCAGACACACACACACACACTCCTCCCTCCTTCCCCCTCGTCGTATCACTCTCGTCCACTTTCTGACACCCTCTCTCCATCTATCCCTCCATCGCTTTAGGGTCGCCCACCCTATCAGATTAGGTCTCATAAGGAAAAGAGAGAAAGCGAGAGATTGCTGGTTGGATTAAAGGGGGCGCGGGAATGAAATTCCATGATCTCATTGTTTAGACGCGTCACATAAAGTTGGTGTGTGCATGTGAAGGGTGGCGTCGGCTTTATCCCCTGTAATGACAGGAACGCCTGGCCCTGCACTGTTGCATGCTGGGAAATCCTGCACGTGTTCTTTGGTGTGGTAGCAGAAAGAGAATATAATGAATGATATGCACTTTTATTAAATTCATATATCATCGTCATTCAGTGTAGTCTGGACAGCATATTTAATCATTGGGTGAAAATAGATAGTATATTCTAATGGAATATAAAAGAAGATAAGGATGAGGTAACATTATGATTGAACGCCTCTCATTGTGCTGTGAGTTAGTGAAGTGTGACATCATTTACTTTTTCAATTATTAAAAAGAAGGCTCCACCTAAAAATGAAAATACTGATAACAAAGCAAACAGAACAATAATTCTCAAACTAAAATCTCCTTTTTAGCTTATCGCATTGTTTTTACAATACATATCCACCATCAACTTATATCACGGCACCCTTGTGCAATACAGGTGTCCAATCGCTAAAGCATTGCTCTATAGCGCAACTGGTGGTCGTCAGTGTTATGGTAACTTACTTCTACTACTTCAAAAATGTACTTGTACATGTACTAAAGGTTGATTATCATGTGCATTGTAAGTTAAAAACACAACATGTTTTATATAAGCACAAGTACAAGTATTTCTTTCTCAAATGGAGTGGAGCAGAAGTAGCAGAAGTACTTGAGTAAATGTACTTTGTGTTGTACTTGTACTAAATGTTCACTCTGATAACATCTGCAAAATATTTGCTGCCAGCATATCTGATTTACCTAAAGAGTGAGTAGCATTTTTAGGCAACTCAAGACATTTGATCAAGGTTAAGCAAAGGTTGTGTTCCTCGTTAAATGTTGAAAAAGCAACCAAGGGTTTTTAATAGCCTAAACTTAACCACGCTTGGGAAGCAGGATCTTTATCTACAGGGTGCTTGTGCTTTGTATGCTGCACCATCCGCGCTGACCTGCTCCCTGTGTCGCTTTAAAGATGTCACATTTCATGAATTGAAAGAGCACTTCCATCTAAACATAATTTGCAAAGCAAATAAGTAGAACAGTTTGTAGCAGATAGGGTTGGCTCTGGATATATTTGTCAGCGGTCGGCAGAATACAGAACAAGCATTGAGGTGACTATTGCAAAGGTGACAGTGATTTATGTATGAACAGCACCACTCAGAGACTCAAGGGAATGCCAAAGTCATCATGGCCCATATTCTCGCGGTCGAATAAAAGAAACAAACCTTTCATCATCTCATTATCTATCATCAACTTATCAGCTCGGTGTCTTATTGTATGATGGATATGCTTCAATATGGGACATTTAACCTGCTTTGTTGTGCTTGAAGCAACGTCGGGTGAATCTCATTACAGACTGCTATTATTATTTTGCTGGACATGCTACATCCTGCTCCTTTAAAGGAGACAGAGGAGATCTCTAGATACTGATACAACACACACACACAGGTTAATGATAACTACTACAACCGCCATAGAGCACAAGGTGAAGGAGTGCTGAATGCCAATGCGGTGTGTAATAATGCAGCATGTCTTTCTGGGTTTTCCTTCTGTCACACACGCACACTTGAATGGTGACCTTGGGCTATATTGTTATTCATTAGTGGACAGGGGCAAGCAGACTGCCTCCTCTCCTCTTATCTCTATGGGACACAAACCAGCAGTGGGGATGCTAGTGGCGTTCCTATCTGTCCTCACTGTAATAAGCATCGCTGTTTTAAATTAGCCGAGTGGAGAGATCAGGCAGCAGCATTGGAAGATAAAAGAAAGGTCCTGTTGTCCTGTCTGTCAGGTGTTTAACACTTTCATGGGCTGGGTGGACGACCTCTTTATTTTTTTGATTTTTTTTTAATTCAGATGGACAGAAGAAAGCTTACAAATAGCATTAAAATGACCAGTGGGACACTTTATTCTTACAGACTTGTTTTACATGACATTTGTTGATTGTCACTTCAAAATGACCGAACTCAAACAAACTGCACGTAATTGCTCATTTCAGCCTGATGAACGCCACCTGTTCACGCATTTATGGGATTTAATCGTGAGCATAATCAACATCCTAAAGTTGCTATATGAGGCTACTCGCTCCACTATAAAGATTTTCACGCTATAGAGGTTCGACTAGTGCTGTCTGAAATCTGCAGGCGAAAAATATAATGTATTACGTGGCAGTGTCATTGACCGTATTTTTTATTATTAGGGAACCTGAAAATATTAATAGCGCAGCTGCTAATGACGTGTCATCAAAGCATCTCTGTACTGTGGCAGACAGGTTTTCACATTAACATCTTTTTCTAAAGCAAAGCAGTTCATGACTAATGCGAGAGGCGGTCAAGGTGACTCGGCAGTCAGCAAGATCTACGAGAGAATATGAGAGAAATATTATACAGCGGGTGATGTTTCACTGATGTGTTATGCTGGGTGAACGGAGGATGTTCAGCGACCTGCATAAAGAGCCCGAGGCGGTTTGTTGGAGTGAATTTTCTTAGCAACTAATGAAATGGAAAAGTTGCCATCCTACAATTTGCCAGTAAAATAAATACAAAAATAAAACAAACAAAAAAGGTTTATTTTTATTAATTAACTTTCAAACCTTGTAAAGTTATAAAGCCCTTCACGGTTAAACATGAGATAGAAAAGTAATTTAAAAAAATGTAAGAGATCAAATAAGATGAAATTATTTTAATGATATAAAACAAGCCATGATGATGATATTTACAATTTATTATCGTTGTTCAAATTCATTCCTTCAGATTATGGCTTTTAAATTGGTGGACTACTTGTACTTGATTTGTACAACAGACATGGATCATTTATCAATTTTATTTGTACTTGACAGAAAAGTCTAACTAAATTGTCTCAGATCACTTGTATGTGGCTCATAAAGAGCAGCTGTGTTGGCCCATAGTTTTGGCTATAAAGGCCTGAGTCAAGTTCCAAGTCAATACCACTAAGTGAATTCCTAATCAAGTGTAGTTTGCACCCTTTACCAAACTTATTACCATTTAAAAACTTTTAAAACAAGACAATTTTGCACAGGAGATTTGCATTATAAATTAATGCTTTCAAGTTTTGTATCTTTAGAACATTTAAAAGCCAAATAATCATATGTGCTTAAGTACGTTTTTCCTATGTCACAGTTCGAATCATAGTTTGACTGTCTGTTCTTTGTTGATCACATCAGAGTGGTTCCATCTGAATATGACAATCAGAGGTGTCATCTGTTGTCTGTCTGCTGTCTGCGCTGCCAGATGCACCTTTCCCTCCTGCTAGCGGAGCATACAGTAAGTGGATGCTGTTGGATAGTTTCACCGGTTGACAGGAAAATGAAGATTTGATTGTCTGCGTGCTGTTTCATAACATCAGTTTTGGGCTACAGTCCATTGGAGGCTTCAGTTATTTGACAAAATGCATGTCCTATAATGTAAACTGGCAAGATCAAAACAACATAAGCATAAAGCTAGAGAAGAAAAATACAGTTTTTTTAGCTTGTCGTATGACGTGTGTTTCATATTGCACTTTGCAAAACTGGTGCCGTGCGTCCCTCCGAGATGGAACATTGTTCGAAACATTTTCAGAGACGCTTTGAAAGTTTGAAATGGGTGGGCAAGTCACTGGAGGTGGAATCAGTGAAGTGTGGAAGTAAATTGCGAGCTTAAGAAGTAAAAGGTCCTGCATGTCCTTCACACACCCCACTCAGAAAGTTAAGACTTGTTTAATAAACCATCTTTTTTCATTTTCTCGCGTATTTATTATGCATTTCTGCTTCAGCGTGTGCGTTTTAGTGAACTTAATTGAAGTCCTTCCAACTTTTGAAGAAGGGAAGATGACACATAGGAAAATCAGAGGCAGTTTTTTTTTTGGCTCTGAAAGAATAAATTCAAGAAAGGAAATGGCTTTTCCTGCAGCCTGAACCTAAATCTTTAAAGAATTGATCAGATATGGCGCAAAGGTAATAGCACCTCACACTCAGTTTGAGGGGGTTAGTGGAAAAGCTTATTGGGTAATCAACACACTCTTTGTCCCGTCTTGCATCCCCTTATGAAACAAGTAATAATAATAAAAAGAGAATTTGTGGACCTTGGCAAGAGCTCATTGACTCCCCCCTTCTTCATTCATTCCTCCCTCTCAGCCCTTGTGCCTCTTGGCATCCATTCTCATAGATCCCTCCTTCACTTTATTATCCTGTCAATTCAAAATTAGGCAACTCCTTCCTCACTCACTTCATCCAATCTCTTAAGCGTAAAGGTACCACTCCTCTCGCACGCAGGAACCAATCATTAGTCTTTCCAAGGCCAGTCCAGTCGGCTCCTCCTGCACCGCTTCCAGCTTCTGATACTGATGCCAACATCCAGCCGTCACTTACACACCAATCAGGAGTCCATCTAGAACTACTTTTTTTTCAACTGTTTTTTCTTATTAACGTCCAGAGGCCTCCTATGTGTCGATCACCAGTCACATGATGTATGTAACACAAAAAGTCACTTACTTTCAGAGCTCAAGGGTTTGGATTGATTCTTGAAAACTGTCATCCAAAAGCTCCAGTGATGCACAACAGCAGATATCCCGAAATAGCTTCTGTCTGTAATAAATTCTGACAGGAAATTGAATGCGCTAACAGATGAAAGAGTCTTCATTCATTTGTCTCTTTCTCGTCCTGAGACGGGACGCGGCCGAACGCGTATGAAATTATGAGAGGGCAAAGAGGCCTTTTATATCCTGCCACCCACAAAGTGCATTTGATGTGTGTGGATGCATGTGCTTTTGTGTGCGCCTAAGGGAGGACCGGGGTCATCAAAGAGTCTTTGCATCAAAGCTGCCTGACGCAAATCTGCTGCTTTCTGACATTACCGCTTTGCACCCATAAGAAGAGAGGGGACATGCGAGATGCCTTTTATTTACAGACAGAGATTTCACACAGGGACGTGGTTAACTTCAAATGTGTTGTTGCACGCTTTATTCATATCAGTTGTCAGCATTAATGTCGGTGTTGTCCTAAGATGTAGTGGCTTGAATCCTTCCAGGAAGCCATTGATTCTGTGTCATATGAAAATCGACTTGCACAGACTTTAAACTTGCTTAAAATAGATAATCAATTGTATCGATGTCCACATCTTCCTGTCTGTTATATTTGGCCTGGCTGTAGGGATGGCAGTGTCAGTCATTCATGGTCCCTAGTGGATGAACAGCTTTGATGATCCCTTGCCTTTACCTTTAATACCTTGCTGTTGGCATTTGTAGTTTTAAGTCATCAAGCAGACATTTATGTCTCTCACAATGAATTTGTAAAAAAAAAAAAAAAAATCTCATCATCTTTCAAAATTTTAATCTATCCAATAGTTTTATGACCAAGTACCTGCAAAATTAATAATCATCAGCCTCAGCTATAATTTACATGTAGTACTAATTACCAAGATGGAGAACATGCTAAACTCCTAAACATCTGCATGTTGGTGGTTCGGCACTAGCATATTAGCGTCCTGCAATAGCATTTAGCCCTAAGCATGGCTGTGTATGCATGTATAGCTTTAAAGAGCAGGTAGCATATATGTGTGGACTCTTGTTGTTACAGAACATGCTTCAGGTCAGGTTATAATGTTCCTGTATCCAGGTTCATTCTGAGCAATATTCTTGAAAACTTTTTTTTTCTCAAAAAAGAAACTCTGAACTTAAACTTTTAATGTGATCAAGCAAGTCTTGCATCGCACCCTGGAGAAATGTTCACGCTCATAAATAGTGATAAGACTGTCCTAAACCATCAGGATAACTTTTATGAATTCTTAAATCTTGCAGTGTTCATCTTGAGGATATCTGTTTCCATTTTATCTCATTTCATGTGTCGGCTGACATTATGTCTCCCCTCTGCCGTCCTGATGTGACAGCTGCGTAACTGCAAATTTAAGAAGACGCCGGGATCCAATCTTGTAATTACTGTCATTTAAGACTGTCTGTTGACATTGGTGCATAATATAACCTGCTAGGTGTCTTTAGTGGATTCCCATTAACTTGCACTGCTACAGTCCTTCATCATCTGATAACACTGAAGTCAGGAAAATGTGCATCTTTTTTTCCACGCTGAGTCGAGTTGGATTACATGGTTTGCTAAACGTTCTTTCCGCCTTTTTGCATTCAAGTTTATAATCACCGCCGAGGTTCATTCGTTGTCCGTCCTTGGCCCCTCGTGGCACGGGGCCAGCGGGAGCAGCGTCTCGCTTTGGCTGAACCATCTGTGCTCGCACACACACAAACACACGCTTGGACTTGTTGTTCTCGTTTGATGACAGGCTCTGAAGGGATGTGTGCGTGTGTGTATTTGTGTAAATGCGCAACAACAAAAAGTCCTTGAATGTTATTGTCAGAAACAAAAGGCAGATTGCAACGATGATCAATCTCGAGACGAAGTCTGTTGAAATTTGTTTTTGCTCCCAATAAGATTTGGAAAGTGATGGATCAAGATAGAAAATTCTCAAAGTTTAGTTTGAGCTTTGGAAACACATAATTATATGTTGATCAGGACTTATTTTCTTTCCATTCATTAGAGAAAATGCTAATCACATTTTCAGACTGAAAAATGACGCAAAGCCAAATATGCGTTCTGGGTGAATGAAGAAGGAAGTCATCAAGACTAATGCGCTGTGAGTGTGTACAGGCACAAGATCACTTAGTTAAACCAAACACGAGGGGGAAAAAAAAAACCTGAGAGACGGGGTCTTGCTCCCATCAGCGCCCCATTCTGCAGAGTCAGCTTTCCTCTGCCCATCACCAACCCCCCTCCCGTCTCTGTGTCTCTCAGTTGCTTTCTCTTTACAACCAAAGCAGTTTTCCTCTCCTTTTCCTCCCTCCTCCATCTTTCATCTTGATCTCCCCCACTTGTACACCCCCCCCTCCCACCTCAGCATCCTCCCTCCACCCTCTCCCCTGCCCCGCAAAGAGACCTGCAGCCCCGATGAATGGAGGGCAAAGCCGGAGCCAGAGAGCATCCGTCATCCATTCGCTTTGTCCACCCCCCTCCTCTCCTCCCTCCCTCTCTATTCCACCCCTCTTCCACTCTCTCTCCCTCCTCCTCTGTTCTTCTCCCCGGCTTGCCGCGGCCGGGATCGCTGCACTTCTCCACGCGCTGAGATGGAGAGCGCACACAGTGGGCTTGATGCAGCTCAACTGAGCCAGGTGGAGAGCAGCAGAAAGGGCTGACTCGCCGAGACAGAGAGAGAGAGAGAGCAGAGAGGTGGGAGGTGAACCCTCACTGTCTCTGTCATCACTTGAGAAGGCAACATTGTGGAAAGACAGGCGACGGGACTGTCTGTCTGCGCACCGGACGGGACATTCAACAAGGGTACTCCTCGCTGCTGTTCGAGTTTATTTTCTGAAACTGTTCTGCGTTTGAAAGGCTTCTGTTGACTCTTGATATGGATCCCGGTTGAAACTGGATTGTCTGGGTTTTAAAATGTGAAGGGACTTGTGGATGTGGATTAGAATGCTGATGCGGAGCTCCTCAGCTTTGGGACGTAGCGCTCTGTAGCAGGACCACATGGACATGTTTGGTTTCTCCAAGATGCCAAAGCTGTCTGGGTGAGTGTGTGTTCTTGGGCACCTACTCTCAAATCATGTTTTTTGGTTGTTTGTTTTTTGCATTTTATTCCAATTTCTTGACAAATGTCATTAACAAATTATCTGGTGAAATCGTTCAAACAGTGAAAAATGTGTTATCAGTCTGATCAGTTCTTGCAGAGGACACAAGGATGCACTCTACATTCACTTCCTTGTGTGTGTCACCCCAAAAGTTGTATGGCTCTTACAATGAATGCAATTTCAGGTTTCAATTGAGAGTTTGGTCACAAGGCTAGAAAGAATGTTTGGTGAAGGACAAGCAAAAAAGCAGACTGGAACGTGACCTGTGGGTTTGTTGTGCTCTGTCTGTGTGAGCAGATAGAGGCCTGATTGGGATCTATGAGGTACAACTGGTATTAAGATATGTAGAGTGCGCAACGGTAACAACAGCCGGTCAGCAAATGTGGGAAATGGAAGGTGGAATAGAATCAGGGAGTCCACGGAGCAACCAAGACAGAGAGGGATTAAGGAAGAGATAAAGAAACAAGAAAGGATGGACAAAGGTTACTGAGCAGGATGGGAAGACAAAGTGAGCCGGTGGAGCCAAGGGAAGAGGTGTAACGACTACTAAGTACTTAAAAAGACAGCTTGGTTTCAAAATGTTCCAGAAAAGGAGATTTAGCCTGAGCAGCCATCCTCATCCTGTTCCCATGCACACCCAATTTTACTACAAGGTCAAAAGTTGCAGTGTTTTTTTGAATCTTTTATTTCTTCAGAATGCAAATATTAAGGCAATGTTTTTCCTCAAGATGCCATTATATCCTATTTTCATTCAAGTGAACTATCCAGCAAAGCACTTTCCACATCCTGAACGAGCTGAACTGAACCAGCCTCGGGCCTGAAATGTGAAGAAACACTAAGAAGTCTTAAGACAGAGGAGACTCCATAAGTAGGAGTCGCTGTGATAATGAAGAGCTCAGCGCGCAACAATCCCCGCTCGCCACTCACACACGTACACGACAGGCCGTGTGGGCACACATGTGCGTAAATACATGTTTGCATGATCCTTCGACTCATGTGTGGTCGGCATCGCTAAGCCCGCTAAACATGGCTCATGGCAAATCTTTTAAACCTACGCATAGACACAGTCAGGGGTTAGCATCTGGAGTGCATGTTCTCAGAGTAAAAAGAAATTCAATTCTCTGTAGTGGTTCAGGCTATATGACATGTGTGGCTCATAGTCATCAGTCTGTGTATTTGCATCACTTCCGCCTTCTGTCCTGTCTCACTTTACTGTGAGTGAGAGAAGCGAAACTTTCATAGAACAAAAAAAGAAAAGTGAAGCTTCTGTTCTTTTAACACATTCACTAAATATATAAGGAAACCAAAGCAACACAGTGTTTTCACTCTCATGTGTTAACTATCCCTGTAAATCATAAGGTGGGAGATAAACAAATTACAAAGTTTTTACATTTCAAACAACACATAAAATGTTCTCATTTCCAACGCTAATGTAGATGAATGTGTGAGACGGTGCAGAAGCAAGTGTCTGAATTTTGCATGTGTTGCTTATTAGCAGATCTTTATCTTTATTTGACTTCTGATTGGAACAAATAGCTTCAATTTCTCACAGTAATTGCTTCCCCTCCCCTTGTCTCCTGGGAACAACTTGCACTTCTCTTTATGCTTTACCGGTTTTGTCAGGCGGTCACAACGGTCGCCACGCCTGCTTTTGCACATTTGGCTCCATCCGTTCGTCGACAGACTGTAAAATGGCAGAAAAATTAATAAAGGCGTAATGCTAACAGGCACCAAGAGAGTGTTTGCAGCGCTGGCAACTTAGCTGCACTTTGCTTGTACCCAGATGGCCGCTGTGTATCCGTGAGCTGTCATAATGCAATCTCTGAGCCTTCTGTTTGCAGATGGCGCGCAAGCCAAATTTGCTTCATAAACTTTAATGAGAAGTTGTGGATCATTTGTCACATTTTAAAGCTCCTACTAAATCTTTCATTTGTGATGGGGGGGTGGGAGATAAAACAGCTGGAGCAGGTGAGAGGGATGTGTGATCTTGCTGTTTTGTGTTTGTTGGTTTTATTCTAACTGTGGATGAATGAGAGTTTTGTCATCACACATCTGCCTTTATTTCGGGAACATTAACCTAATCTGTCTTATTTGTTCCGATCCACGCATTCCAAAGTCAAAGGCAGCACCTGTATCAGCGCTTGCAGTGTGGGAAAATCTTGGCTTTGGTGTGTCGGCATTTGGCAGTGAAAGTAGCCAGCAGGGCTTGTTTGTGTTCTGAATATCAGATTACAATAATGCGTGCCAAATTGCCTTCTGCTTTATGCCAATGCATGCTGCTACTTCAGAGGGCAAAGTTCCATTGTACTGAGAGCCATCTGACAAGTGGTGGCGTCCTAAAGAGCGTTACGAGTGATTTTCAATTTTGAGTGATTCGGGGCAGTCGTCACTTAAAAATCATCTGTAACCATTTCGTAATTGTTTCAAACACTGGGATGAAAAGTAGCATTTTTATATGTAGAATTTTTGCCTTTGTTGTACTTAATATACAACCTCGATCCAAAAAAGTAAGGGCGCTGTGTAATCATTTGAAA
Organism: Centropyge bicolor; assembly: GCA_037975185.1. Classification (NCBI taxonomy): domain Eukaryota; kingdom Metazoa; phylum Chordata; class Actinopteri; family Pomacanthidae; genus Centropyge; species Centropyge bicolor. The sequence continues at coordinate 1,783,772 of JBBMOC010000049.1, read as the reverse complement.
ATGAACTGTGTTTACTGGCAAAGGTTTTACAAAGTGTTCCCAAGCCCATCCATTAATCTCCTTTATACAATCATGTGTTCACAAAGTGGTGGACCTCTCTCCATCCTCGCTTGTGAACGACTGAGTCTTTCCAGGATGAACCTTTCATACCCAACCATGATCCTATCAACTGTTAACAATGAACCTGTTTACCTGTGGAATGATCCAAACAGGTGATTTTGGAACAGTCCACAACTTTTTGTTGTCTTTTGTTGCTCCTGTCCCGACTTGATTGAAACGTGTTGCTGCCATCAAATTCAGAATAAGCAACATGAAGCTGATGAGGTCAAACATTAAATATATTGCCTTTGTATCATTTTCAATTGAGTATATCACTGCGTTTTTTTATGTTCTGCACATGGTGTTTTAGGTATAGTTGTGGATGGCAAATAAATTGGTTAAGGTATGGTAAAGATCAGGTAGCTAAAACATTGGTTATTGAGCTGTGTTTTTATGAATGAGTCCCTGTTTTGGTTCCTTACAGTAAAACTCCAGTGCACCTTTCTGTGAGGTTGCAGTTATAGCTAAGAAAAAGGCAAATTGATAATGTGTGACTGGAGACAAATTCTGATCTCTTCTATCAAAGTCTCATCTGCTGCACCCTCATCCACCAACCTGACCCCATATTTCTTCACCGCATTACACACCAGGCGCTCTACTTCCTCCAGCTGCCCTGACTCCTGGCATCGGATGTAAATCATGCGGCGCAGAATCTTCCAATATGAACATAATTCCTAGGATGCTGACACGTCATTTCCATATTTGCCCACCTTGCACCTCGGTCCTATCTGTGGCAGGAGGGAGGGTTACTTCTTCAGTGCTTCACTATGAACTGGGTTTTTACTGAGATCACAACATAAGAAAACTAACCCCCAAACAATAGGGAAGCAAAAGCTGTTTGCAGCCTTGGACAAGTTTATTTTCTGATTTAAAGAATCAATACACATATTTTTGAAGTCTGTCTCAAAATATCCACATCCTTAGAGATAAATTGAAAAAGTTTTTGCTTGCTCCATCTTCTCAGCCTCCATGACTGCATTGCAGAATAGTGGAGACAAAATCTGTGTAGATTTGCGAAGTACAACTATTGGCTTTCTTGCAGTTAGATGCAGAGATCAAGACCACTTTCATGCCTGTATGACGGGAAGTAGCGCTCTGTTGCAGGACCACATGGTCATGATGTATAACTAGACCTGCAGAATTTATGCTAAGCTAATGCCTGCTCGCTCGAGCTTCATATTCATAAAGATAGAAGACTGGTATGGAGCTTCTCATCTAACTTTTCTGCCAAAAAGATCATTTCAAATTTCTTTTAAGTTAAGTCGACGCTAGTATAGATGAGCCATTGAGCTGGTCAAACCAAACGTATATCTTCCAAAATTGAATACAAAATTCTTTTTATAGTGTCCTATAACCTTTAACAGCACATTAGACGACTCTATAGCTCGTAATATTTATCAGCTGCACTTGCATTTCCTTCACAAAATTTGCATCGGTGGACGTGTCACCGCAGAGGGCACATATGTCAATGCGCTCAAATCAGAGAGCTGGAGAGGAGAAAAATACAACATCAGGCCACAGCGCTACCACCACTCCGCCCCCCCCTCCATTTCTCTCTTTCTCACTCTCGGCCTGTAACCCTTAAAGTTGCACGATTTTCTTGATTTGAGTCTGGATAATCCTCCTAAGGGATTTGGACGGTGATCACTGCAGGAGGGGGCTGGCAGGGTGAACACACTGTTGGCTGTTTCATTCAACATATGAAATCACATCACACATCTCTCTCTCTCTCTCTCTCTCTCTTTCTCTGTGTCTCTCCCTCACCTAGCTGTCTGCTTTATAAGGCAGCACACCCATCCACTTATCTGTGTCTCCATCCCTGCCTGTAATTTAAAGCAGGTACAGTCTGCAAGATATGACCCATCTTTCAAACTGACAAATTGAAACAGATGCCTTCCGCTTGCGGAAATATGTTTTAATGCATGCTTTGTTTTTGCATCTGCTCAAAAAATGCTGTGATTATTCTTTCAAAGACAACAGCGGCAACTTTAATTTCAGCCAAGCAGAATAGCACATTTGTTATCTCTCAGTGATAAAATACACCAGCTCGGAAATGGAAAGCTTTAATCATTCCTTCATTCTCCTGTTGCGGGGATTCATTTTCTGGCGAACACTAATATTCTGTTATGTTATGATTATCACGTTTTACTTCCCATCTCTCACGCCCGATAATACTGAAAGACCGGAGTGATGCGCTTCATGCTTCCTCTCCCCTTTGACGAGAGACCAAATTTGATCAATTATGCAAATGAGGCGAAAGCCATTTTGTTTCTTGCTCCGCTCAGATCCAAACTTCCTTCCCCTCGTCTCTGCTTCGTAAGAAACAAATGACATTTAGAACAAGCATCATATCCCAATTACGCTTCAATTCTTCAAACAGCGAACGCACTGAAGTTCAGGCATGATAGTCTTGCTGTTCAGTGTAGCAAAAAGTGGTGCTCTTATTGAATTCTTGCCGCTGGGAGTGCATCCCATGTTCTTTAAATGTTTGAGAATCCGACATGTGTTTCTTTGTTAGCGCTTTCATGTCTCATTTATTCTGCATGGAGCCTGGTTGGGAGGCTTCGTGCATTATTCAAAGACACATTGATGCATAGGCGTTCGCTGCATAAACTGTCTTGTTGTAACCAAACTTTGGAAGTTCAGCTCCTTTATGCTGAGACAACCTTCTCTTTTCCCTCACGCCCATCGCAACAAGGCGCGTGGCGGTGTTTGGACTTTGGTTGAACCTCAATAACAATCCCCGAGAACAAAGGCGCTAAAACCACCCATGTGTCCCAAGATGATTCACTCGTGTGAATGATCTTCTTTTCTGAAGTCTTAACTTCATTCTAACGCTACAGCAGACACTATGTTGAGTTAGCAGCCGGCTGCAATACCACATCTTTCAGCTGAATGTTCTGCAGCTGATGTATTCAGGTTCATTTTTAGAATTCCTCCAGGCAGCATACTGTACAGAAAGGTGACAAATTAAAGGAAATAACTCCACCACCGCCATCATAAAAACCCTAAATTAAGGAATATCTTTTGGGAGACTGGCGCTCATCCCTCCAGCACGGTGCCAGAGACAAACTTGGTCAAACTTCAGACGCACTAAAGCTGTGCAAGAGGCTCGCTGTGGCACTTCTCTGAAATGTTATGTTGTCCTATAATATGTCACCTATCTGTTGTTTTGCATTATAGAATTTCCATAATAGAGTGTTATTGTTAATAAAAAGCATTTGCAGCAGACTGAGAGACACAGCTCGATCGCCCGCAGTGTATGCACCTCGCTGCCTCCCCAGTTCATCTTCTCATGAATGTCATCACTTTGTCTATATGACATGTAGAATTTCTGCTGCCAGTTTTCATCATATTCTTTCCCATTTGTTCCCTTTGCATTTCACATCCGACAGAAAACAAAAGTGGAATCTTGTCATCATCATTATGATGACAGGAAACCACCACAGAAGAAATAGTCCTGCACATAAATCTCCGCAAAATCACACCTTGACCTTTTTACACCTCTCAGAAATGAGACGCAATTTGCTAATTAGTGAGCTTCAGAGATGCTAATGCTAAGCTACGATAACCGTCTCCTAGGTGCAGCTTCCCATTAAGTGCACAGACGTGAGAGTGGTATCGATCTTCTCATCAGAGTCTCAGCAAGAAAGTGTATTTCCCAAAAAGTCGAGCTGTTTCTCCACAAAGGTCAAAGCCCTTGTGCATAAGAAATGATTGTGTGTGACATGAATGATGCAGCTATCCTCAGAAGTTAGCACATTTTCTTTATATATGTGTGGACTTTGCGTTTAAGTGTGAACTATCAGATTGTCTGCTGCATGTGTGAAGAGTTACACAAATAGGCCCTGCATTACGTAGGCAGACTCAGTGTTTAACAGAACCTTTCCAACTTGTTCCATCTCCAGCACATTTACAGAGTGCGCGTTTCCATCTGCCGAGCCTCTGCCCTCCACTTTCCGTACCATTTACCCTTCCAGCTGCCGTCGTTTCCCTTTTGCAGATAAATGCTCAGGGATGCATTCCCTAGCATTGTGTACGCTAAAGTGTGAACACATAAAGGATGGGTGATTTTGGCATCTGTGCTCACATTATATAACATCATCTCACACACTCTTTCTTCAAGCCATCGCTAACCTTAAAATACATTGAAAGTCTTGGCGCATTTGGCTACTCACATCCTGCCAAGCGGAATGATCAATGTAGTGGATGTTGCACAAAGTCATACAGCCTTACTATACATACTGTACCTCTTAGCAAGTGCACACTCAATAATTGATCACCCTGGCTCAGTTTTACTACATGCAGCGAGCAATTCTATGGTTAGAAGAAAGTTATAAATATCTTCTACATTTTGCATTCTATATTCTCTCTCTCTCTCTCTTGCAGTTTGCAGCAGGGAAATAAGGCAGCACTGTGGAACAAATGGATCAAATATGACAGAAGAAAATGCGGAATTAATGAATCCTTGTCATTTATCTTTAATGTCAGTTATTCGAGCGGGACAGTTTTATTTAGTTGCGTGCATTTAGTTTGTTTTGCACCGAGGAGGCGGCTTTGTGTCTGCCGGGATTTCTTACATGTGTCACATAAGTTGTAAGTTATAATGGAGCCCCTTCTCTCCTGCATCTGATGGAGTGATGGTTAAGTTGTAAAGAGTGAGATGAGAGGAAGTGGGAAGTGAAGTTTATAACATTGCATCCTGGAATTCAGAGGATTAAGCAATAAGATAAACTATTTTCAGTATTTTTATTTTGTCATTTCTGCTTTGTTTAGTGGCAGCTGGAGACAAGAAAGATAAGGTGAGCGGCCAGGGTGCTCCGGCAAATAAGGTTTAACTAAATGTTATAAAAACACGAGTGACAAGGCGGATGATGTATGAGCTCAGGCTGACTTCACCCAGTTGCCTGTTTGCTGATACGTCTGTTTGCTAAAGAGGGTAGTGGAGTGATTAGTTCTGCTCCAAATACCATCACATAATACTTAAGTGCCGCTGTGTACTCTCAGAGCAACACTGGCACACACACACTAAATGTACAGTAAACCTACATACAGTACAGTGAGCACAGAAACATGTTCGAGCCTGGCTTGTATGTATGTGTGTCAACAGGAGGTCAAGAGTCCCAAACCCACTCCTCCACCGAGTGTGCATCGCTTTTGCTTCCCCTAATTGGATTGAAATGAATCAACTAATTCAATTTAAAGTAAATTGAAAAGCCAAATGTCGGCTCTGCCCTCCCTGGTTCTCTGACTGTAGCAGAGCGATGCTGGTTGGAAATGGGTTAGAGGTGAGTTGCACATCTGCATTTTTCATGTGTGAGTGCAACAGATTGGAAGATAGAAGGCAGCAGATTGTTACCGGTTTGAAAACCGCAAACACATTGGAGGCTAACTATGAGCATTCACTGAGCCAGAAACAGTATTTCCCATATGCTTTTCTTTTTTAACCCCATGTTGTGCTTTAGGTGCTGTGTGTCAAATGCTTGGTTTGGTGAAAAACACACTTTCCCTGACTCCAGCTCTCTACTTAACAAACAGACATGAGGTTGATATCGTCTTGTCTTACTCTCAGAAAGACAGGAAATAAGCATATTATGCATGATGTTGAACCCTTCTTTTGTTTAAGTTTCCACTTCTTTAAGTGCATAATTCTCAAAGCGCTTCAGAAAACACTCATATCCGACTCGGCTGCACTTTTTCTTTTCTTCCTTTCTTTGCATTGCAAAGCACTCTGAGACTAAAAAGATTTTCATTCCCACATTACGATTCAAGAAACGAGACACGAGCCTAAGTGTTTCTTATTCATCCTAATGATCGCCATCCTCCTGTGTAATCTTGTTTAGGGAGCGTTTAGCGGCGCTTGTTCCTCTGCGATATTTTTAGCCTGCGGAATTATGCCTCAGTGTTTCGTCGCAGATGTTCCAGTCTGCTGTAACGTTTTCAGCCCGTACGTGTTTTGACAAGGATCGAATGCGCCCGGTGACAAACGAAGTCACTGGAGTGTATTTAGTGTATACTCACACACTCCGCAGTCGTGGATTCTTTTACACACTGGCAAGCAGATATGCGTGAACACACACTGTGCTCTTCTTTAACCTTTCCAATTGACTTGAACCAAATAGATAGAAGCAGTCGATGCTCGGTCGTCATCGCATCACGCGAGTGCAGTCAACCAACCAGAAACTAACTGGTAGTGAAACTCCCCATAGGCATGACCTCAGTGAAAGTGCTACTAGTTCCCCAGTCGGAATATTAACAAGAATTAAGGGCTTTGACGCAGAAAGCACTAAAGAGCTCTGATTTTTCAGTCGTTTTCTTCATGACAGATTTGAAAAGTAAGGTGAGCGGTCAGTAATTGCCTTTAGTCATCTCTGGGGAGTCATCAGTCTGATCCTGGTCGTCCCAGAGCTTATTCCTGGATCGAATGGACAGTTAAAAGGATAGTTTCTCCTCTAGCTTAAAACTGAATTTTATTTGACACTTGCAACAGAGATGCAGGAATTTAATGGCTGAGACAATACAGTAATGTGGAAGAAGTTACATTAACATAAAACAGCCAATCATCAGATTTCTTTTGAAAACAAAATTTAAAAAAAAATGCTCCGCTGCCCTTTTGTGTTTCTTCCTCTCGGTCCCACCGGGCTTTGTGTGACATTTGAAAAGAATCAATGGGATGTTGCGCTGTGGACTGTGTTGTCCCACAGAGACACGCCGCTGTGCCGCAAAGGTTGAATGGCAACACTGTGAAGCGCTGTAGGTCTGCTGCTGATACAGATACAGTGGGAACTATCAGTGCGTCACACGGTGGCAGGTTGTAACACAAGTGAACTACAAGCAAGTGGGTTGTTGGCAAAATATATTCTGCCTTGTTTATTCACCTCATGTAGTTTTCATTTTTAAGGCTGTGACTAAATCCTTCACGTTAAGTCACAATAATTAACACAGATGTGGAATCTCCATAGTAGATAACTTAAAGACTTAATATATCTTCGAGAGCAATACTCCTGCTGAACACGCCCGACCTCCTATCGCATTGTCAGGGTCTTGCCCCCTATTGATTTTTGTTTCAGCTACCCCATTTTCATCACACCAGCAATCCTGTCTGCCAATCAAAGCTTGACTTATGTGGCTCCCACAGGGCAGCTCAAAATTGACAGGACAAACTGTGCTTTCATAATTCATTAATTGAAGTGATAGCAAATAAGTCTCCACACAGTTTCCCCCATCTTGCATCTACATGTCAGCCTATATTCAGCATACATACAAACCTCAAATCAGTTTTCTTTTCGATGCTTTCTGCCTCATTCATATTCTGTTTCAGCGTCCTTATGTTCTCTGCCACATCTTTAACCCCCCACTGGGTCGATTCATCTGATACCATCTTATCTCATAAATGAACACACTTGCAGCTGCAGCCAGATGCTGCTGCAGAAAACTTTCATTCTTAAGTGAAAGGCGACGTTCCGACACACTCTCGAGCCGTTAAATGCCATTTGCAGCGCAGTCATGGAGCGGAGATGAGTATGTTTTTGAGAGTCTGGCCACCTGCCTGTGGAGTCCAAACCTTTGCATTGGGAAAGGGCAGGGTGTGCCCAGTTCTGCTCTGGTACACTCACAGTGGGGATGTGTGAGAAAGGGCTCTTGAATATCTTTTTTTTAGATGAGTGTTTACAAAGACTGCCTTCACATACTGTCTGGTTTGTGTTTGGACACTGATGGGAGCTTCATTGTTAGGTTGATAATGAGGACGCACCGGTCCGAGGTTGAACCATCCCGGAGAGCTTTAATCGATGCAGCTGACTGTGTACTTATTGACATAACCCCAACATGTCTGTGTGCTCGTATTTAGCTGTGAGTGTGTGTCGGTTATTTCCTGCACTGCCTTGGAAATCAGTATTCCCATCATGAGTGGAGCTGTCCGTGGTCCTGAAATCAGCAGGCCCGATGAATCAGCTCCCTCGCTCACCTACTTCAATGTCTTTATAAGAAGCAGCTTTTTTTTTTTTTACGGTGAGCTCTTAATTGATTGCATCATCACACGTTGTTGGCATGTTTCCACCTCAGTGAGACCTGTTTGCGAAGGAGCTGAGTTTCATCTCCTGGAGGACATAAAGAGCCGAATCCCACCAGTCAGCTCAAGTGCAGTTCATTCTTTATTGTGATTGCAGGCGACAGTTAATATGCAGGGGAAAGACTTTATAGCGCAGCATAGTGCAACATGACAAATGCAACATTTACCCGCAACCATAAAATAGCAGAATTGCTGTGAGTCACTGCCTCTGCAGTTAGTGCTGATAGGATATTTAGCAATTTTGTGGCTGGCACGCGAATACAAATGCATATGTTGGTGTGTGGCGGCCATAACCAGATGTGAGACTACAGGGTAAAAAGTGAATAATAAACATGTTTGAGACAGATTTCCTTTTGAGATATGATTTAACATCAGCACTTTTTTTCTTGCCATTACATATTAACGGCTGAGAGTGTCCTCCAGACCTCTGAATCCCTCAGGTTTTCATTCAGCAATTCCAATAGTTCTGGTGTTGTGCTCAGTGACGGCTGTTCCCTAGTTGGAAATCAACCGACCAATCAGGGCTTTGTTGGTGGTAATTAGGAATGGGGACATCATTGTCACTGCACCAGAGCTTGACAATACATAAAATACAAAAAAAATACAAAATAAGTTAGTGGTGGCAATTACAGGTGAGACTGACTCTGTGTATCTGTGTGTTATAACAGTAGTGCAGTTCCTTGAATGTGTGGCTGAGCGAGTGGCAGAGAGTGACGGCGAATGCAGGCAGAGCAGAGGAAAAGGTTAGCTGTCAGTTCAGCAGTAAACTTACAGTCCAGGTTACTGTTTGTCAGAGAATAAAGTGCTGCCGCTTCTCAAGACCACAGCAAAGCTCCCGTGTTTTATGTCCCAACTGCTGGCAGATTGAAGGGAGCAGGGCAGTGCTATCAGGCAGGATCAGCTCAAAATCCCACCCACAGTGAGAGGTGGCTATCTGCAGTGGAAAACCAGGTAGAGAAAAAATCCTAGTACCATAACTGAGTAGAAATGTGACTTAACTGTGGCATATATTTGCCTATTGAACATAGCATACATTGCCCTTTTACTAATAGCCTGCTCTGTTGACTTTCTTTGTCATCACTAATTCGACCAAGAAAAGTGTATTTGGCAACCACTAATATACCTGGACAGCCCACCCAGAGTTGAGTCAGTGTGTGAGAAGCACTGTGTTTGTGTGTGTGTGTGAGAGAGAGAGAGAGCAGGGGAACACAGCTCTAAAAATAGAAAAATCAATATGTGGCCTGCAATGTTGATATTGTGTCAGGCCACCACAAGCAGATGAATGTGCGGGAAACCATGTAGTTTACTCTCCGACAGAGAAGGTTAAATAAAGCCAGTGCAGCACAGTGGATCAGCTACACTAGCTTCTTACATTTTGGACTCCAGCTTTCATTCCATTGAAATGACTCTCACTCTAACTATGATTTTTTTAAATGTTGGCGTGACCACGACTTGATAAAGCAAACTAACTGAAGTGAAACAAAATGGCTGTTTAGTCTGATTATGAGTTTCAGATGGACGTCATGTGACTGGATGGGCCCTTTTTTTCCCCCTTGAGTTTATGAGTGGATGAGATTGTTCTTGACTTGTTTTTTTCTCGTGTTCAGTGAATTTGCATGTGTTTAATTTTCAAGTGTTTCCGAAGCTTCTGTCGCAAATTTGTGAAACTCTTGCTTTTTTTTTTCATTCCATTATGCTTGTTTAGCAAACATCCTCACTCTGCAAGATGTTCAGAGAGCATGGGGAATGGAGCTTAATGTTCGAGGGGTTACATAAAAAGAAACGGTGTGCGCACGCTCATTTGTGTGTGTGTGTGTGTGTGTGTGTGTGTGTGTGTGCGTGTACTGCGAAATGCATCTGAGAGCCAAAGCATGTTGTCGTCAGATTGCGAAGCTGAATAAAGCGAGAGCGCTTTCAGGGCAACTTTTAACAACGTGCGCCAATGTTTCATTTATGAACACCACAAAGTCATGGAGAAAGAGAAAGTGGGGGGGGGGGGGGCAACAAACAGAAAGAGGATGTGGATTGGATGAGAGGAAGGTCAGGCGATGGTTGGAGTTGTCTTGCTGGGAGCCTGGAGTGTGTTAATGCGGAACATTAATGAGAACGATGAGGGAGACTTAGAGGAAAGAAAGAAGGAAGCAAATTAGGACATTTCTTGTGACAGATTGTTGCCAGATTGGACAATCATATTCTACTGACAACAGCATGCAGAATGGAGCTCAGTGTTCAAGGAGTTACATAAAAAGAAAGTGTGTATTTATGTGTATGCGTGTTGCACTGAGAGCCAAAGCGTGTTGTCTGCAGATAGTAAAGCTAAATAAAGTGGAGTCGCTTCCCGGGCAACTTTTAACAATGTGCAGCAATGTTTCATTTATGACCAGCGCAAAGTCACGAGGAGAGAAGAAGAAGGTCAAGCGATGGTCGGGATTGTCTTGCTGGGAGCTCATAGTGTGTTAAGCTGGAACATTAATGAGCATAATGAGGAAGACGAAGAGGGAGGAAGCTCCATTAGCAGGCAATTAGGAAATTTCTAGCGACAGATCGATGCCAAACTGGACAATCCTTTTCCACTGACAGCAGCACAAATCCAGTTAATTCAGCTTCAGGTGTAATCCCCGTCAAAGGGCCATAGTATGTAGTATGTAGTTAATGTAATGATTCATAACTCATGTCAAATAAGGCTGTAACTAATGATTATTTTCATTATTGGTTAAAACATTTTTTTTTTAATGAAGTGCAAACCAACCAGATTTTTTTTGCAGTGTAATGTAATACCAGTATGTAGTTCTGTTACTGCTACGTCCTACATTTATAAATCCACCACTTTGCAATATGGCATAAAAAAAGCACAATACATTGGCCCACCAACATTTTAAGCATCCGTATAGTTGTTAGTGCTATCTTTGAATGTGCCTATTTTTTGCAACATTTTTAGATGACAGATGGTTGACACGAGTTCTGCTCACATTTTTTCCCGTTTACACCATAGTGCTGTGATTCACCAGATGTTCATCACAATTTTTAAACATGCCTCAAACTTCATATAGCCTTCATATAGCCACCATGTATTACGTGTTTTTAAGGTACTTGTCAACCAGAACCAGAGAGAAACACTTTTTATTCTTCTTCGTCTTTTTGTTCTTAATGGACGAGTTTGAAGATGATACATTCTTGAAACACGCAACATGAAGAGTTACTTCATACTAATTGTGAAGTATTACAGAATTTATGTGTTCCTTGATTTAAAATCCCAGCAAGTCAAGAGTCGTCTCATCGCATCTCTTTCAAGCCCCTCCAGCAGAAATACCTTTGATTGGAGCAGATTTTCCTAAAGCACTCAAGTCCATAAAGGAACGACTGAGAATGAACGCTTTTCCCTGTATTGCATTCTCAGCAAGCACGTCGAAATGAATAGGCCGAGAAGAAAATGACCTTTACATCTTGTGTGTGTATTTCACACCGCTCCACCCACCACTTAACTTACATGTTCTGGCATGCTGAGAGGGCTCCTCGGCTCCACGAGCGCGCGAGACACTCAGCAGCTGAGCTTTTCAAAAGAAGAAAAACAGTCCCCCATAGCTGTGCTCGAGCTTAAATTACCCTGGCTGTTCTGGAGAGTGTAAAGTGGGGAGAATTGGCAGGGGGAGGTGGGTTTTTACGCTACAGGCTGTGCTAAGCATTGTCATAATGTAGGCTAAAGCATCTTGGGAGAGCTCTTCGCCTTTTGTGCAAATTCAGCCAGTCTGGATAAAGATCTTGAGGGGTTTTACAAGATTTAATGTCCCGTGTTGAGTGTGTGTGTGGTCTATTTGAAAAAAAAAAAGGAAGGTCAAACAAAATTATTTTCACTCCCAGCAGAATTAAGCAGCCAGGCCATTGGCAGAAACAGGCCTTTAAATGGCCTCAATCCCAAGGCTGGATTTTTGAAGCTGCACAGCCTCTTGTTTAAACTCCGATTCAAATTCTGAATTGGAAATGTGTGTCAATAAAGGTCAGCGCAGAAATGCCCCAGTGACTCAGATCCCTCTCTGCTGCTCTCCTGATTTTCCTTTGAAGAGACAGAGGATGACTAATGTTAGGGTTCAGTGGCAAAGTGGAGCCCAAACTAGATATTAGTCACATATCAGGTCAGACAAAGAGTTACAGAGGGAGAAAAAAAAGCAAGCATCAAATCCTCACATTTGAAAAGCTGCAATGCAAGTTTGGCAATTTTGCTTTATTAATGACTTAAACATTCATTCATTCATAGATCAATCAATTAATTGGCACACTTTTCCACACTAATATAAATATCTGGGAATGCATCCAATCAACATTGAGACATTCATCACTGGACATAAAGACCTATTTCTAGCAGCTCCTGAGTTGCACAATATGAAAAGCCACAACAATCACATTTACTGATGAAATGCAATAAATGTCAGAGAACGGGAGAGATTATAATCTACTCTGATGGACGTGCGTATGTGCCACTATAGATATTACCTCGGCTGAACCCTGTGATGGATTACTTTACTGGACGGTAGCAATCCGAATCAAAGCTGCAGCGTACGAGAAATGGAACATTTGCTGGGATGCACCCAGAGCTCGGCGTTTGGGGCTGAGCGTTCTTGCTGACTGGAGCATGTGGCGGCTGAGCAGGGGGAGGTCTGCGCCAGCTGGCTCCACTGCTTTCTGTGATGGGGAAGGTCTGACATATGATGCAGCAAAACCTGACTAGCTCCAGTAACTATCATCTTTGATGCTTAAAAAAAAAAAAAAGATGAGTATTACTTATTCGTGATTTGTGCTTATGTAAGAGGTTATTATGTCTTGTCATTTAATGCATCAGCGTGATCCAATCTCAGTGTTTTAAACAACCAAATGAAAAGACAGAGAGGATCAATAACTGTAAGTCTATGAAGGACTGGCCATGACAGATCAATTAGGCGCAGGGTATTTTACAGGGGGAGGAAAAGCATCAGGATTCTAATTTAGTCAGAAACACTGAACTGAAACAAAATATAATACTCTGTGGAGCCCTTAAACCTAAATTACAAAATACCGATTGTGCAAAAGACCTTGAAATAAGCTTTCTGAGTAGTTTGTCTCCATATTTGCTGACTCATGTATTTCCAGCAGCCAGCCAGTCAGTCAATCATCGCCACAGTATTGGATGGAAGGCCATAAAATTTGGTTCATGGTTTCCAGATGATGAATCATAAGAGCTGGTTGTATTGCCATGAAATGTGGTATCAATATTCATGTTTCACTCAGGACACATTATAATAACTTTGGCAATTGTTAACATGCCAACAATTATTAAGTAATTAAGGTGGTAAATGAGGCTTTTATGTGACATGTGTCCATCCATCCTGATGCTAATGCTTCTTTAATGTGTCCCATACATTTAACTTTAAAAAGTTTATTTAAATCATGTGCTACATTTTCTCTGAAAGTAGATTCTCGTCAGTATATTTTCTCCAAGAGTCATTTGAGTTAGTGTTGTGAAGCTTTTGAGCCGTGGTGTGAAAGACAAAGAAATTGATCCCTGTTTTTGAGAGAAACATGAATTGATCGATTTGAAAAAAAAAAGTTTTTGCAAGCAATTCTCTGGCCTCTTCAGCAAAGGCAACTTTAACAACAAAGCACCCTCCCTCTTCTTTCGAATGCATCTATTTGGATTCTTGGTATGTTGAAAGAAAAAGCATCAAACGGGGGAAACTGGGGAAAAGGCCTTATGTCTACACAGCGAGTTTGTGGTAGATCAGTTGGACCAAAACTCAAAACGCTGCATAGTTCACTGAGAAGACAACTTTCTTGATGTGAAGGCAGGAGTTGCACAGCAGCAACATTTTGTGCAGAAACTTGCAAACACTGACAGAACAAAACACAGATATTCTTTAGTCAGTAAGCATTTGCATTTACATATGAGGAAAATACTGAGAGAGAAAACCAAGAGAAAGAAGCCTGAACCTTCCCAGTCAAAGGATTGAGAATGAGAATCTGGCTTCTCTTCAAACATCCAGCTGTAAGATTCAAACGCAAACATCTGATTTTGTGCTCTCATTGAATGTTTGAACTCGAATCCACGTGTACATTTTTTCTGGTAGGGAGGTCACATGATCTGGTCCAAGCTGAAATCTCGCAGCAGCTGTTGATGATGAATCTGAAATCCTGTCTCATTGAGCACCAATAGGAGGTTTTTGGTTTTGAGTGAGATATCTCAACAACTGCTGGATGGATTGTCATAAAAGATATTCAAGGTCCCCAGAGGAAGAATCTTAAAGATATGGTGAACAGGTTTTGTGATGTGATGTATTTCCTAGTGAAGCTGAATTTGTGGTCAGGGTATAGCTGCAAGGCCAAATCATTCAGATGTGTTTGGATTGTATGTCAACATGTATCAACTTAGATCATAGACTGTATAAAATATGGACGTAGTGTCCGTGACGTCACCCATAGGTTTCTGAAGAGCAAAAATGAAGCAAATCGTAGTGCGCAGCCATCTTGGTAGCCTACCTCCGGTTACTCCAAATATGGACAAAGAGGTGGAGCGAGGGCGGAGCTGATGCGGGTCCTATGGGCCGGCTGAATGAACGCTATTGGCTGAAAAAAGCCGCTTTATTCGAAATAATCAAACTAGCTACGGCTAACCAGCTAGGTTAAATGCTAAATATCGTTGCTAGCCGGCTAACCCCACGACGATCTCTTTCCCAAACTCAGTGACTAGAATTAGCCGGGGTGTCGCCCTTTAGACCGTCAGTGGCTAGTTATCAATCAAAGTGGCGCGACTTAGATTGACAGCTATGAATTGTGCATAATGATGTATGCTGTATATTTTAAACGAACGCCTTATAAAAAAAATTCCCCCCCCCCAGAGTTGTCATGAAGTAGAAAAACAGCTTATGAGACTAGAGCCATGTTTTGAACCAGGCTGTAAATATGTTTTTTTCTGTGGTAAAATCGGACATTTTAACATGGGGCTCAAATGTAATTGACTCCCTTCTGCAGCCTGCTCTAGTGGTTATTCGAGGAACTGCAGCTTTTTTGCACTTCTGCATTGGCTTCATTTTTCAGCGCCGGAGGTTGCCGCTTGACTTAGATCTGTTGAGATATGGAGCAGACTCTAGCGCCACCATCAGGTCATCAGGTCAAATTTCCCTTGGTCTTGCAAAACTGACAACAATCTCACGAGTCTCAGCTTTACTTTGCTGTTCTCTGTCTCCTCTCTGACATACTAAAAGAAAGTGAAAGTGAGGGGTGAAATATTAATGCCATCCAGAAGAACTTTAACTTCACTTCCTCCTGTGAGGCTCCGAGATGGTGCGGCGTTTCCACACGAGTCGTCGCTCTCTCCGAAAATCCTCTTACACCACACACACACACTCACATGCTTCCTCACATACACACACACAGTTGCACACACTGCTGTCGCTCTTTCTCACACACACTCATACACTCATACTTACACACACACACACACATGCAAACACACACGCAGCGTGGATTTGTTTTCTCTGTGATGAGAGGGATTATGGGATAAAGGAGGCGAGGCCACGCCAGTTTAGTTCAGTTTGGACCAAAGCTGCTCTCAGCAGCAGCACAATGACAAACACAGATGAATGTCTGGCCACACACTGGAGATGCGCGCAGCCGTTCACGCCATGGCCTCTGTATATTTTGAGCTCAAGAGCCTCTGATTGGGATTCTGAAGTGGCGGTGGATCTGTTTTTCTTTCGGATGACTGAAGATCAGCCGAAACACAAGCGCCCGACCGAAATCCGTGGATGGCAACAAAATCGAGAGGAGTTCAACTCGAAAGCCGGAGAGTGTTGAAATGGATCCATCGCTTCTGAGGATGACTTGACAATCAGCTGTTTTTGTTTCTTTGCAGTTGGTGTTAATGGAATCTCTTTTTTTCCTTCCTCGTGACGACTCCTCGGCAGGATGACTGAGAGGGTCTGACACTCTCACCAGCAGCTTCACTGTACTCCAGTGGAGCTCGTTACACACTTTTTAATCGAAGGACAGTTTTCTTTTTCGCACCCTGCAAAGCTATGACATGACTCACTGATGTATCCAGCCCATCAGCAGCACGATATGGGAATCGATCGGCTGGAATCTTACGGTGATGACGTCCTCATCTAGTAGGCATTTTTTCTTTGATTTTAAGGATTTTTATTTGCATATGAATCAATCAGGACCTTGACTCTTTTCAGTTGCAAAGACCCAAAAGCTGAAGCTGTAATGCGTGACGTCTTTCTGATGTAAATATGCTGCGTAACAGAATTTTGGCCCTGACAGTTCATCTGCCATTCATCTGTCCATTGTTACTGCAGCTGTGCATCAGCTCGCCAGCACAGTTTTGAGGTCAGGACAATAAACTCGTCCTGATGGTTTTTGGCTGCGGGAGGAAGTGTTCTCCAAAATGAACCAGATATGAGACTGAGGTGCATAGATGCTTACATTCAGGAGCGTTTTTATTTGATCTTTAATTGCATTTGTTGTTGTTTTGGAGGAGACGGTGCCTTATGGTGTATGCATGATTACTGCTTTTAACTAAGCACAATTGATTCAGGAGGATGCTCAGTTCAATTTGTCACACACTGCATGCGCAATGATTATGTTGCATTTTTACACCTTGCTGGCGTCTGAGTCGGAGTGGAGCTCTATGCCTATTGCTGATCCAGGCCCATCCATCTGCTCCATCAAGAGTCACTGTCATCACATCAGGCCATAAAACCTTTGAGAAATCCGTCTTCACTTATTTCTTTGCCCACACTGCAAAAACTCTTACCAAGTATATTTTTCTAATTTCTAGTCAAAATATCTCATCACACTTAATATAAGACACAATCACCTAATGAGTAACATTTCAGTAAGATATAGTAACTTGTGTTTAGACGGTGCATCTTGAATATCTTGTGAAGTGAAACAGTCTTGAAAACATCTTGTTTTGAGTCATATCTCAGATGAAACAAGCTTTTTGACATGTCATAAGGTTTTTAAGCTGCTGTGCTATTTGTAAAAGATGAATCATCTTGTTTCAACTTAACAGGCTTCACTTGAAACAACTAAAATATAGCTAAGAATGAGTTTTTTTCCAGCTAATTTCAAGATCTTGTAAGGCTTAACATATTGTGTTATTTCAAGAAATCTTATCAAAACACTTTTCACTTGTTCCATTGGCAGATTTTTTTAACTTATTACAAGCAAAAATACCTTGTATTAATTTTTTTTTTTTTTGCTTATTTTTGGAGGGGCCTTTTTTTTCCAGTGCAGTTTAAGCGTTTCAACTTGTGTGTGTTGCTCAGTGGTGGTCGGGTTTCAGCCTTCTTACCTTGGCCACGTCTCTGAGCACTGAGCGCCTCCTGGACACTCTAGGTCGGCAGTTGTGGAATATGACAGCACTCGAGGTTAATGGATTTCTGGTAGCTTCACATTTGATTCTTCTCAAATCTTTGGCAGTTAATTTGCGTCTTTCTCTCTGCAACAAAACGTTTGATGGTTCTGTGGACACGTCCTAATATCTCAGCAGTTTCAAGAGTGCTGCATGACTTGACTTTTCAGAATGTGTTAGATCTGTTGTCTGGCCCATTTCACCTGAGGAAAAGCTGCCTAATAATGTGCACACCTGATGTAGGGTGTTGCTCTCCTAAGGCCACACCCTCCCTTATTACACAAACTCACATCACCTAGTATGCTTAAATCCAATAGGCATTCAAGTTTACTCAGCTTGGAAATTGGAAAGTCGATATAAAAAAATAAAATATTCACCTGCCTAATAATAATGCACACAGTGTAGAAGGACTTCTCTCTTCCCCCACTGCCTCTCTCCCATTCTCACTCTCCTGACATCCCCATTGACATTGTTTGCGTAATCTGCAATAACCGAATCCGCTGTCACATCAGTGCCTCTCCTCACCCGACGCATACGATTCTGCAGAGCGACTACCACAGCGCTGCCCCGTACACGCGGCCATCGATCGCCTATCTACCGAACCCGATGAGCCGTTGTGTGACTGAGGTCGATTGCACTAAGCAGTGCCATCTCACACCGCAAGCCACACACAGAGAGACAAGAAGTCACGCTAATTGGACTGAGACGGATGAAACCAAAGACGCACAGAGCGTTTTTTATACAGAGAGGGCCAAAGATTTATTCATTCACTTTAGATTCTTTTCTTACATAGTTGAACTCTTGAAATAAGATACAGATGGTGGTTGGCTTATAGAGTTATGTTCTCTGTGGGTCACCTCCCTACTTAAAAACATTGTTATCAATCTTAAGATTTGTTGCAGCTCTAAATCTAAATGTCTTGTTCACTTTGCTATTATTACAAAAGACAGTTCCTTGTTTGTCTATATAAAGTGAAACTATTGTGTTGGAATCAAGTGGATTTACTTTAGTCTTGTTTTAAGGAAAAACAATTGAGATTGAATGTGAGACTAAATAACTTACTTTAATGATCTTCAACAGCAAACTATCAAAATGTGTTGAAAGGTTGATTTTCCTGTCCTTTGTCTTTCAGCCATAAGAACAAAATGTCGGGCTGGCCGCCCCCTGGTCCAGGCTCCTGGGGTGGACTGCAGGGACCTCCGTACAGCTGGGACAGCATGAACAGCTCCAGGGAGGCACGGGACTGCCTCACCAAGTATGTCCAGTATGATCAGAAACACCAGTGTGCTCACAGGTTTGGGTGAATCATCAACATAGAGTTGCATCATGAGGATCCACTGTAGAATTAAAGTTTAGTGAAGTTCTTATTTTTTACAGGAATCAAGGCCTCTATTATTCCACATCTAGGAATTACACTTGAGACTCAATGTTCTTAGCTGACTCACACTGAGACAATTTTATCAAGTCACTTCATCCTATGGTAAAGTTTTAAAAGCATCTCTCCAGTGATCACATGATTGATCCTGTGTGCAGTCAGAGATATGGATTTACCCTCCATCCTCCATCCTTACAGTTCACCTCTGATATGTTCTTCTGCAAAATTACGGTTCCTTTTGATTTCATTTGTGTGAAATTCTTATTATATCCAGTGGCAATTAAAATGTGAAATTAACAACAATCTGATATACTTACGATGAAAACCAAACATTCTGCCACAAGACGTTCTGATGTCCGTAGACCAGGTACATCAGAGAAATCATATTTTAAAGAGAAGGTGGTGACATTGGGGATGTATGAACATTGATTGCAAACAAAACCAATGCTAGATTTATTCTTGTTGTTTTCACCCCTGATAATTGACTTAAGAAATAATGAATGAAAAGTACTGTAGCAGCCTATCAACATTTAAATCAGATGCAATTAAAAGGCTAAAACCATGTTATTCATAATGATGCTGCCTCAGTGTTAACAAATTATTCATCAAGATCAATAATAGTTTGTGCAATCACACACACTCTCACTCTCTGCCTGTGCATGCAGTATTTGTTGTTTGAGTAAATTTATCCTGCCGGAAGCAAAGTTGAACAGACATCTCAGGCTTTGCATTCAGAACGTCATGCACAATGAATCCAACGGCACATAAACACATCTCTAACTGTCAGTATGAAAAGAGTTGTTGGTTGTAACTTCTTTTTCTTGTGCGGCGGCGATCAAAAAATACACTCCAAAAAAATGTCACTCCTAAAACTTAAAGCGTGCTGTTGATTCCTGGCATCACTTCCATTTTCAACCAGGACTGTGGACAGAATGGGGACGTTGGCTGACCCTTGGAAAACAGAATTAACTGCCTGCCAATTGTCCAGTGTTGCTTTAGGCAAATGTGTCTGATTTTGATAAGCTGTGATCCAGCTAACTTGCATTGGCGTAGTGTGTTTTGATGCACGAGTTGCTTCATGTGATAGTAAAACTATGCCGTGACTCGACTGGCAATGGATGCACATGTGTATCTTTGTTGATTTCTTTCTTCACTTACACTCAACTACTTCTCATTTCTCTTCTTCTTCACTTTTTTTGCACTGCGACTTCTCACTGTTGCATTTCCTCACGTCTTTCGCCCTTTTCACCTTTCCTTATATTATTGTTTTATCTCTTGTCTTGCCCCCCCCTTAAATTCTCCCACTCCTCTCCTCATGACTGACATGACAAGGAGGGGGGGAGACTTCTGGTGATGTGGCTTTGTTCCCAGAGAAAAGCTGTTGGCTTTAGAGGAGGTGACACAGATCGAGTATCGCAATTGGATTTCTGCGAGACAGAGAAAGAAAAAGAGAGTGAGAAAAGCCAAGGATTGATCCAACTATGGGGCAGATAACTCACCTAACCTTACCTCACATGACAGAGGTTTCTTGATGCTGTTCTCCACTTAAGTATCAGTGTATTAGAAGTCACTGGTCGTTGTTACAGGTGAGGTCATACAGTACTGTAGGGGCAGTTTTAAAGTAGTTGTGCCTATGAAATGAATCCAGTTGTTGTGACAGTTTTATTTGTTAATAGGCTTCTCTGAAAAATACTTCTGAAAATAGTGGCAAAATGGAAAATCCGTCCAACCATATCGACAAACTTACATCTACCGTACTTTTAGGGTTTTGCATCACAATTGAGTGGATTAGTGCCTTTGCGGATGCTCATAAACAAACATAGTTGCAAGTGTGTGCTCATATGATTATCTGTGTTGTGCTGTCACATGCACAGTATTCCACCCGACACTGGTCCCTTTTTCATTCGTGTTACATTGCCTTGGATGCCTTGAATAAGGATTGAATTCTCTAACATAAATTTAGATATTGATATATCAAGACATTAGAGTGACAGGTCAACTACACATCCAAAGACAGAGTGCAGGGTTTAATCCTGGCTTGAAGGTAGGAGGGAGGAGTTCCAGTCTTGGAGTGGATGTGAGCTGCAATTAATATAGTGAATGGAGAAGCAGAGCAGTGAAGACAAACTTCACTTGGTTTAACACCAGATGAGCAAGCAGCCTTTGGGATGAGCTGCAGAGGTCTGGTGGGGCTGATTGAGCTCCTGGGCCACCTCCAAGTGAGGAAGTGGAAAATCCTTCCAATATTGTTAGTGTACCACCATGGGCTGCATCGTTTCCTCTGAAGGACCACAAGCTCACTCTTGACGAGGTTGAGCTGTCTTGACATCCAATCTGGGATGTATACCTCCACCTGAGTGCTGGGTTAGGGCAGTGACAATTTAATAGACCTACCTGAACAAAGATAAATACCTGAGAAATCAAGATGGCACTGATGCAAATATCCTGCAATATTATATGCACAGATTAAGTTTATAGTGCCATGTAGCCAAGTTCTGTTTCGCCTGTTGTGCTTGTTATGTATCTAACATGCTACTGTTTGTCTTGAATTGTGTCTGACTCATGGAGTCCTGTGAAACTTACTTGTCAAAAAGGATATAAATACATGAGCTCAAACCTGACCTTGAAAGTAGGTGCACCCAACATCCTGTTCATGTGCATTAGAAAATTTGATTTGGGTCATGGTTGATTGATAGAAACCTCAATAAACACTAATGATGTGATCTCAAGAACGTGGAATATTAGATTGCCATTCCTCCTTGACGAACAGCAACACCGCAATTTGACCTTTTGCATCCAGCTTTCCCCTGACCCCCTGACATCCTAGCTCTGCCCTCGCACGGGATTAAACTCCGCCGACCCTGACAAGGAGGATGAGCCCGCATCACATATTGGAACATGCTTCATTACAGACAGATTTAGTTTGAGATTTCTGCGCCATATGCACAATACAGATCAATGCCGTAATGAGAGGGAGAAGGGGAAAGCGCAAAGAGGGAAAGAAGGTGGGAGGTGGGGCAGAGATTGAGACTGATCCGGATTGGTCGGAGATAAAGTCGCATCCCGGATGGTTGGTACATGCTTCATCATCGGGGCAGATTTAGTCAAAGCTGCAGGTGTATAAATATATAAATATTCATGGGTAAAGCCAAAGTGGTCGTGCAAAATCTGAGTATTACCTGATAAAATTTCTAATTGTGACGGTGCAGGTTGAGACGGATGAGTTTGAAATTCATGCTGTTATGGACAGTAGAGGCAAAGATGGAATGGATGTTGGCCAGGTAACAATAGACACCCTGTACTGGACTTAATGTGCAGAGAGGAAGCAACAGCTGCCAGGGGAGCTTTTTAAGCTGTGAAAGAGGGAGGGAGGGCGAAATGGAGACAGAGAGAGAATGAGTTAACCCCACTGAAAGCCTATATCACCTCTTAATTAACAGGCACTCTGCATTCTCAGTGTCCCGGGCGAGACAGACGTCTGAGGTTCAGCAAGCAGGAAGGTTTAATTTAATATGGTGCATTTACATTTTAGCGGTGCTCTTATCCTGAGTGACTTGCAATAAGGTGAAGGCAGGGACATGAAATTTCACCAACATGAGCTCACGTTAAAGGCGCTTTCAACGTCGGTGGCCCAAACAGCTCTCGTGAAAATCTTTAATTGGGGAATTTGACACCATGTTTTAGCATCAGTCCCTCCAAAAGAGCACTGTTTTGCATTGTTCAGCGGTCGTATTCAGGATGAGTTCAAAGGAGCAAAATGCAATGCACAACTGGGAAAATAGGTTTTGTGAATCACACTAGATGAAAGTGACTAAACAAATGACACAGCAGGGCATCAGAATTACAAGTTATCTGCGAGAATATATCCAGTACATTCAGGAAGTGTCATTAAGAAACGGAGCGAGATGAGTTGATTTTCCCATCTGAAATGACAACCGACACTGGCAGACCATCAGCTGTAGCTGGCGAGCTAATTAAAAGAACCTTAGCTCCATCATTTTCTTGCAAACAGTCACTTTCTAATATTCCCAGAGACTCATTTTAAATGATGCACTTGATGGCTTTGTACATGTTATTGTGCTGATTAGAACTGAAGCTGAATGTCCAAGGGGAAAAGTCAGCTTCCTCACCAGGGGAGGCAGACAGCTCTATAACAGGACTTACTTTAATGCACACAAGTGCGCTGTTGAATCCATAGAAAGATAGATTAAATAGATTTATATTTATATTTGTTACATTAATTATAGCAGTGGGAATAAACCATTTTCCAATGTGGGAGAGCTCAGATCAATAGAAACAAGCTTTAATAAAAGAGGGCTGCCAACTGTCCCGACCACAGAAACAGTCAAACTTTATTGAAAAAGCGTTGAAACAGTTGGGTCATATAATTTGATAGCGATGATAATAATAGCAATCAACAGCAGTGCAGAAGAGAACAGGCCTTTATGGAGCACACATAAAAATAGATGTCACCTTAAAACTGAAGAATTGTGACACGACCAAACGAACTTTTACTTGGAATAGTCCGCAGAAGTTTATATATGGATCTAAGAGGCAAATTGGTTCCAGATTTCAAATCCGAGGTGTTTTATGAATGCGGGACCTGTGCTCTATTTTATAAGTGGCTCTTAAGTGCGGGGATGTTGTGCTAATGACCAAACCTGAGCCAAGGCTCTGATTTATGAACCACTGATCAGATAGCTCAAATCATTCATTCGAAGTTTAATGTTATCTTTCAGAGCTAAAACTTATTCCTGCCGTAGGGATGAATGCATTGATTGGATTTTAAATGTGCACTGTATCATATTGCTTAAGAGACCTTCCTTTAACAAGCAGGACAGATTTGCCCCCTTTAAAATTAACTGTGCCCATTACCAGCTACTTGTCTTCTGGAAGGGAAGCTATGTGCTGACTCATTTTATGTCATTCTGGGTTAAGGATAGGTTTAGGCCTGCAAACTGTCTGAACTGTATGTGAATCAAAGGCAAAGTGAATTTCATGATGTCTTCATTCTTTTATTTCTTTTACCACACAGAGATGTTGAACCTCTCTTGAACCTCTGTGTTTTCCAGCCAAGTGTCCCAGAGCAGCTCCCTGGAGGAGGTCCACCTGGACGGGGTCCCTCCCACCCCTCGCCTGGTGGAGATGAGACGGGACCCGATCCTTGGCTTCGGCTTCGTAGCGGGCAGCGAGAAACCGGTGGTGGTCCGCTCTGTCACGCCAGGTTGGTGTTATGCTCGGGGTCTTTTTTAGATTTCACCACAAGGAGACGCCAAAGCTAATAAACCTGCAATACTGAAAGATAGTTTCAGAGCAATGCATAATCATCTCTCAAACTGGCAGTGGCTTTAGCTTTGTTTACTTTCTGTTATTTCATGCATGCATATACTTCAACTATGTTAAATTTATCCTGTGTGCACCCGTAGTTATATTACATCCATACTGTAACTTTATTTATGCAATTGGTCAATAAAACTTGTATTTTCACCTTGTTACGCTAATAAAAGCAGACATATTTCCCATAATCTTGGCAAGATAAGCAGTCATACATTTTTACATAGTGACTGAAGTACTTGACTTGGATTGCTGTTTCAGAAAAGACTAGGAGTGTTGGAGTAGTGGTGCACGGCCACGACCCACAGAAGCCTATTTTCAGTAAATCTCTTGTTCGAAAGACTGAACTCTGTGTCAGTGCAGGCTAAGTGGAAACGCTGCAGTATAGGTCATACTAGAATGTAATGTTCTGTGTTGCTGCTTGTGTTATTTTCAGAATTTAGGGAAAGTGATGCCCTGCTTTTTTCTGCTCGCTGTGCCTGATTACCATCTCCCAAAATGGAATGGAAGACTATAATGATAATAATATTAATACTAATTATGATAATAGAGGATAAACTGCTAACAGGTGATTTTCACGCGTTTTATCGTCTTGTTTTGTTTTGAGCAGGCTTTAAGGATGTGGTGGTCTTGTGTAACTTCTATATACCTATTGTATTTGACCTGCTGATACAATGCATGAGGATATAATTAATTTTTAAGTGGTCCTGATTGCAACCCTGAGACAACATGACACAAGGATCAAATGACCACAGAGTTTTTAAAACAACATGAGGGATAATTTCCTGAGGCAAAAATCTGTTCGCTCCTGTGGGCGTCCGATGATTGACAGCAAGAAGAGTAGCACGCCATGACACAACACTCAACACTGGTGGCGTGACATCATGTCACAAGAAATAAAACAACTGGAACAAAACAAAGTTGGAAACAAGCCCTGATATCTTCATAAGCCCCGATCTCTCTCTATGTGAAAGTTTGCATGACTTGACTGAGCGATTTCATTAATTCGTTCCGACTGTTTGAAAAGAGCTAATCAGTGCAAACAGTTGCTGTAATGATTGATTAGAAGGAAACCATGCAGACTGTTGGCTTCTCCAGCCTATGATTGCACAACTAAGTACTATTGATCCCATGCGAAAAAGAAAATAAACACAAATTAACTTTTTTTTTTTTACCCCCTGGAAGTATTGTTGATTTCAGTTGATTGGCTTATTACCAAATTCATGCCCGATCAGCTGTCATCTGCGCTGGCTGCACAGACACACACCGTGATCAGGCATCTCAATAATCAATGAATCCTGAATCTCAAACAGACAGTTGAACCGATGAATATTCTATTTAGAATCATTGGCCAGAAAGGAGGAATATATGCTCTCTGAGGGTGCTGCAGTTTATTAACGCTCACACCTATTAGCTGTGTCATGTTGTAGGCTGATACATGTTTGCAGCGTCCAATCAGCTGCTCCTGCGCTAATTCATTCATCTTTTGTTTTGTGTGTGTGTTTATGTAGGTGGTCCATCAGAGGGGAAGCTGTTACCCGGCGACGAGATCATCATGATCAACGATGAACCCGTCAGCTCGGCTCCGAGAGAGCGAGTCATCGACCTCGTCAGGTGATTACAAAAACCTTGTGATGTGTCGGGATCGAAGCTGTTATAGTTGGGTTCAGATTAATCAGAGGTTCTGATATTGTAAAGAAAGACAAAAATCCCTCACACACAAGGTTATTTATAACCTAAAATTTAAAGGGCCAGCTCGCTCATATTACTAAAAGACATATTAGCTCTGTTGCAGATGCACATAGTTTGAGTTTTATTATTCCAGATTTTGAGGTTTCTGCCTCCACCCTAAGACAATGGTGGTGACTGAAATAAATTTGTAGCGTAAATAATTCAATTCAATTTTATTTGTATAGCGTCAAATCACAACAACAGTTATCTCAAGGCACTTTACATACAGAGCAGGTCAAGAGACCCGACAACATATAGAGACCCAACAGCAACATCTCTTCCCAGAAACAATGTAATAGCTCTTCTAAATAATCTTTCATCTTTTACGATTTTTCAGTGGAACCTCTGCTTTTGAATAAATAGTCCCTTCCATAATGCTTGACAGTCTGATCTGTGGATTATCCAGAATAAACTGGACACTGTTCCTGGAGAGAGACGTCAAATTTTTTCAAGCAACACAAAGAGAATTCCATTCACCTCCTTTGTATTAAGGTGGTATCTCAAAATCTCAACACATCTATCTGCATGTGTAGATGGCTGCGTACATGGTGAGTGAGAATGATTAAACCATTTAAATCTGTCACAAGCTATAAAATCCAACACTTGAGGCAAAGACACGTTGAGCTTTGAAACATAATGTGGCTTTGTGTGCTTCGTCTTGAGGCACCTTTGTCATAAAAAAATGGCAGGTTTAATACAGAGTTTTTAAAATCTTCTAAAATCCTTAATGTTGCAAAAGCATGTCTCACTCTGATGAAGTGCCTGCCAAGTATCAGTCAGACTTTCCACCCATCTGCATAATGGCTGCTTAATACAGCTCATCTAACAGTCATCAACAGTGAGAAAAATAAATATTAAGAATTAATTAGAAGAACGAAAAACATAAAGCTTTTTTGCTGTTTTGATGCACACAGCTTCCCGTGACTGAAGTCGTGTATTAATTCACCAGAAACACTGTCACACGCTTTTTTTAAATGGGAAACTAATGAGCACATATGAGTGTGTGTGCTTGTAAACGCTGATTGCCAGAGGCGCCTCATTCCATTTCAGCCAAGCTAATCAACTTCCAGGAGCTTATCTGCCGTCGCTGTTCGTTGTGATTGTTGCTGATGATTTGGTTGACTCTTGTGGTTTCGCTGTTTCCTCCCCTTCAGGAGCTGCAAAGAATCCATCGTGTTGACTGTTGTCCAACCGTATCCTGTGAGTAAGATCAGCTTTTGCAAATTCTTTTTTTTTGTGTGTGAAATTCATGTGTCAGATTTTTGAAATTTGAAATCCAAAGAAACTCAATACAATGTTTTGTTTCCACTTGCCCCATTTTCCGTCTTTATCTAGACTTTGAAAGCCACTTATGCTAAACACTGGTTGCATCTTTACTAATTGATGCCTTTATAAAATGTGAAACAAGAACATGGTCACGATGACAGTTTCCTCCAGCATTCCTTTGAATTCTCATAACCTTTTGTCTGGAGAAACAAATCCAGCTGTGAAGGACATTGTCTGCCCTTTACATCATATTTGGAGAGGTATAGATTTGTGCCTTCTACCTCCGATTTTCCCTCAGTTGAAGCAGGCCTTGGCTCTCCTCCAGGCCTGTTAAACCCTGTCCTGCCGGTCATATTGTATATTTGACTTATTCTCGAAAAGTCCCATGAAAAGATCAAGGCCAGCAACAAATTGATTTGCAACACATTTTCTCTATTCCTCCCTGCCATACACCTCCATTTTTGTCCACTATTAAAGCACACCAATAAAGTCCACCATTGCACAAGTGTCTTGTGTTATCATGCGCTATCTGAGCTTTGTGTCACGTCACATGATCTTTACCAGCAGACTGATTTTGTTCAGTCGTCAACATTTATAGATTATTGTTATAGTATCAAGTATCAAACTCAGCTGTTGTTGATGTTGAATCAGTCCTGCTTTTGCTGCCCTGCTGCTGTAAATGCTCACGAGAAAATGTGTGCTCATCCACCGCTGAAAATAGTTCCCAACTACAACTTTGAGTCACTGAGTATTTCTATTCTTTGTTATTTCATATTTCTACTTTTGAAGGCAAATATTGTACTTTTTAGTCCACTACACATTATTATAGGTTAAGTTGCCAGACAGTTAATAAAGGAATTAAATGTAGTAGTTAAAGTGATTAACACATTGATGCATCACTAATTATAGTCCAGACACTGGCTGTTCTGCTTAATGAGTACTTTAAGTATATTTGATGCTAGTATTTTTCTATCTTTCCTTGTGTAAGATTTTGAATGCGCAACTTTTACTCACTTTTTACACTGTAGTGTTGCTACTTTTACTTAAGTAAAAGATCTGCATACTTGCACATTGCTGATTTTAGTCTTTTGATGGGATTTGTTCGCAAGAAAAACACCATCATTTTTCTTTGAAGGGGATGAAACGATAATCTGGAATTCCTCTGACTAAGTGTATTCATCCTGCTCCATACTCTCTTAACTTTGTGCTGCATTATGTTAGGGTTGTGTTTCTGCTATCTAAATTTGCAAAAACAAAACTAATAATAATCATTTTGTTCACATCTAATTTGCATTTTTCCAATTTCAAGAAATTACAGGTTATTGTGATAATGTTTTATTGATTTTTCCAGTGTTAGATTTTGAGCTCATGTGCTGTAAATCTGTTTTTATTTCCCTCATTTGTACATGTGTTTGTGCTTCTCTTCATCTCTCTCCCTCTCCATCTGTCTGTCTCTTTCTTCCTCTTCTCCTCTCTCTCCGTCTCTCTCTTTTTGGACGCTCGCCGCTCAGTCCCCTAAATCAGCGTTCATCAGTGCAGCCAAAAAAGCCATGCTCAAGTCCAATCCGGTCAAAGTGCGCTTTGCAGAGGAGGTCATCATAAACGGCCAGGTTCCAGTCAGTTCTGCTGCACACACACACGCACACACTCAGTCACTTATGTATGACCTTTTTAAGTAATGCCAGATGGTTGCCACTTACCACATAAGACAGACAGTTCAGTGAATGCCAGACAGATAAGACAATCACAAAAATGTGTTATGAAACGACATTTCTATGAATTTCTGTCACGTATTAAAGCTCAGCCCTCTCCTGTTAAAGTGGCCACGGAATGAAAAGACTGATCGTTTGCCTCCTTTGCAGAACCCGGTGAAGGACAATTCTCTTCTGTTCATGCCAAATGTCCTGAAGGTCTACCTGGAGAACGGGCAGACTAAGTCTTTTCGCTTTGACAGCAGTACCTCTATCAAGGTGTGTGACTCTCTGTGTGTGTGTGTGTGTGTGTGTGTGTGTGTGTGTGTGTGTTCCACCCCTTAAGGCACACTTGACAAAATTAGCAGCCTCTGCAGCATCTATAATTACAAAGGGAGAAATTCATTTAGAGTGTGCAGTGTGTCGCCGTGCACACACACACACACGGACCATGAAATTCAATCACTTTTTGAGTTCCGTTTGTTTGAGCAGCTCATTTATTCAGGAAAGGTGGGAAAGAGAATATTTTCCTTTTTTTTTGACTTGTTGATTCTGTTTCATTTTTGATCCTCCGGGGCTGCCAGTTTGTAATTCAGGAGGGAGGAGAGCTCAGTCACTCCTTTTCTCTGCTTCACTGCAAATACTGTAATGCTGTCTTAATAAGGTTTGAGTCTAATATTGACTGATAAAATCAATCTTAGCTTCTTGATAATGTCTTAGTTATGCTACTAAGCTAATTAGTTATGGCAGTAATGCAGCAATGTTAGCTGGTGAACCACAACTTTAGCTGGTGTACTACAACTATATCAAACATTATTTGATATAGTAGCAGACATTTTTCACATAATGGCAATCCAAGTATAAATGTAATGCAATTTAGTGATTTGTTTGTGGTAAAAACACAAGTAAGATTTACACCTATCAAATTTAACACTGTCCTGTCAATTGTAAAATAATGCATTTGGGTGGTGCGACAAATGACAGATGATATATGGTCCACGGCAAAAATTATTCACCTGACAAAATTAATTGATTAGAGGAAAGATCCTGATAAATAGGAAACATTCACTTTTAGCCCACTTATGGAGAATTGGGGTAAGGATTCAAAAATTGTTTTAAAAGTAAAATAGGTAAATAAAAAAAAAAAGAATGTTAAACAATCTTTTTGGAGATTATCTTTCTTTTACCCACTTGTGCATTTAGGTTTAATATAACTGCTAGGGCTATTTAATTTTGTTTGTTTCATTCAGACATTACTAAATAAGAAACAAACACAGTTTTCCTCCTTCATGGCTGAGAACAAATAAATGATTCATAACTCTACATGATGGCCTTTCACTCACAAGCCTGCCAGGCGCTGTGTTGTACCTTAATAGAGTTCACCCCTCTGGTCTCACTGCTACAGAGCTATGCACTGTAGATCTGTACTGAAAGGTGAAGAGAGAAGAGGAAATATTTAATACTACCTAAACTTTCAAAAGCATTAAGTGATCAGGCCTTTTAGTAGCACCTTGCGTACAATGTCATAGTTTGACCTTGTGATCATGTTTTACACCTGGGAAAACTAGTGTTATAGGAAATTATCATCTGAATAGAAAAAATATTCAAAGGGTTTTTTTTCCACATGAGCCACAGTCTTTTCACATTTTCATCTTTTGAGATTTCTTTAGGTAAACAGTTGCTGTCAGAGAATGAATAATGCAAACTTTGTACAAAGGTCAAACATAGTGCTATCATATACTAGGAATATGTTCTCCATGTGAAACTAGAGTTGTGACCCACATCCATATTAGATAGGATTTTAAAGTGATAAAACTAAGAATAAACTAACACACTATTGATTGATTTACACTATTTTCCCACAATAACTTGCACAGAGGAAATGGGGAAGCATTGCCAAGCTGGAGAGACTTGAAACAAAATGGCAGATGGCAGCGTGAACACTTGAAGAAGACCCTGGAGAACAAACAGAACATTCTTTTGAAAAAATGTTCAGCTTTTTTATTAATGAAGTTGACTTGATTGATGTGTTGCACATATTGCCTCATTTCATGCTAGTACAAAACTGAAAAATACGTTGTTTACTTCTGCAAAAAGCTGTATAATCCGATGCATACGTACATCCACAGCGTGTGTGTAACTACTAAACAACTATTCCAGTAAAATATTCATGTGCTGTGTTTACTTCAGGACGTGATCCTGACCCTGCAAGAGAAGCTGTCAATCAAATGCATCGAGCACTTCTCCCTCGTATTGGAGCAGAGGACGGAAGGCTCTGGAAGCAAACTGCTTCTCCTGCATGAGCAGGAGATGCTTTCTCAGGTAGGAGATGTTTCCTCTCACTTCACTTTCTTTGTCTCCTTTTCTGTCTGCACACACTCAGACACCAACTTGCAAACACACACACACACACACACACACACACACACACACACACACACACACACACACACACATCCTGCTCAGTATTCAAGCAGCATTTGGACCCCAGTGTCATTTATCAGCACTGGCACAGCAGGGGCGACAGCTCACATTACACCTACCCTCACTCACACACACACACACACACACATGCACACACTCCAGAAATGCACACACACAAACACACTCACCCACAGTGCCCGCTACATTCTAATGAGGTTGTGGGATCACAAGAGGACAATTTTAATATTCATACCACACAGTTCAGATGTGAAGCTCTGCACATGGCACCCTCAATGGCAGATGAATGTTTAAAAGTCACTCTTCCCAGACAAGCTTGATAAAACATACACTGTACTGTAATACACCAGCGCGTCAATCCCAATGACAGGTGTATGGGAAAAGGCTGGCAGTCCCTGAATTAGAGAACGGACTCCTTTCGCCCTCTCTGATCTCGCACGATAAATAATGTATAAAATATGATCAATATTTAAAAGATGATGCCGGTCTTGTGGTTTTGTCTTGAATAAGAAATGGAATCAAATGCAGAAACAAGCAAGCAAGTTGGTTTTTTCAGGGTTACTGCTGCTGCATTACACAACCATGTCTTTAGGTTGTAAAGTGGTTTGAATAACAAATAATCCCACCGCTATTAGTTTTGAGTATTTATACTTTGAATATTTCAATTTTAGAGTAGTTTAAACTTTTGCTTCTCAAATAAAGGGAAGTAAATAATAGAACATTTTTTATACATGATGATGCTGCTGCTGATGTGAAACCAGTTCCCAGTTTAGGGGTTGCAAAACAAATCTGAGGGCTCACAAAATGATTTAATGCGACAAGAGGATTTTTCCTTGACAAAATTCTGTTGATTTTTTGTCTTACTTTGCTCTAATAATTCCTTTTCTCGTGTGAAGTAATAGATCATTTTAGCCCATCAGGCTTTTAAAAATGAGTTTTAAATGAAACAATTTAAAGAGGTAAAATCAGTTTGGTTGAATAGACAGACAGAAGCCATTTTGCTGCATAATAAATACATTTAGTTTAGAAGCTTAAGTATAATTTCTTGATAATTCTCCCCATTTGGAAAATTCCCACATCCTCTATGCTCCCAGTTTGTAACACAGGCTTTCAGATAACATTACTATTCTGCTGTTTCTGACTTGTATTACCACAACAGTTACTACTACTAGCAATACTGTTATCATTACTTGACTCTCTCGTTCCTCTTCTTGTGTCCCCAGGTGACACAGAGGCCCGGCTCTGACAAGATGAAGTGTTTCTTTAGGGTCAGCTTCGTGCCCAGGGACCCCGTGGAGCTGCTCCGGAGAGACGCCATGGCATTCGAATACCTCTATGTACAGGTGAGCTCCTAAGACAGGTTCTGATTATTACATGGACTAAACTTTGTGGGCTTGTGATTGATAGGTGAATTAGACTTTCTTTATTGTTATTACACAATATACACAGCAGTGCACGTTGGGTAAGGAAATTCCGATGCAATGGCTTCCAACAAAGAGTCAGCAACAATAGTGTCAGTCGGTGCAGTAAAAAAGTATGTAAAAAAGAGATATGAATATATACTATATATAAATACAGGTGCTATGAGCTATGTATAGACATATGTAAATGAACAACATGAACAACAATGAATAGTGAAATCTCAACTTTGAGGTGGTTTGGAAATGATTTTTGGTAGCTGTTAAAGTTACTCAGATGGATACAGAAAGTGTCCAAAACAAAAAAGCTCACTCTCAGATAAAGTCCTCAACTGCATCCGCTCTTCAATAAACTGCTCTGTTAAATAATACATTGCTTCCCCATAGGATTCCTTTGATAATTAGTCAAGTGAGATAGCCCGGGAGAAGGAGAGCTAATCATCTTTTCTTGTCGGAGTTTATCATTTTTTTTGCTTCCTTCATCAGGGACTAGAAACTCTATGAAGAAATCTCCAGCCAAAGGTTGAGAAACAACTTATTTCAGCTCAGCGGGGGTGCGCTGCTGCTGGAATTGCTAGATGGAAGGAGATGAAATGTGCTTCACAAGCCCCCGAAACAGACTTTGAGATTCTTATGTAACTTTGCTTCCCGCTCTTCCGCAGAGTTGTAACGATGTGGTGTTGGAGCGGTTCGGCCCAGAGCTGAAGTACGACGCCGCTCTACGGCTGGCCGCTCTGCAGATGTACATCCTGACCATGACCACCAGGCAGAGCCAGAAGGTCTCGCTCAAATACATCCAGTGAGTTTGACGATGATCTGTAATGTTAAACCGTTGTACAGCCCAGAGTTCCTGCATCAATAATAAATGACATTCCTCTCTTCTGAAAGTTTTTCTGATGGCTTTGCAGAAGTTTATGAGGGAGAGATGAGTTCATTGTCCTATTTTCCATCCTGCATCTTTTGCAAACCACTACAGTTTCTGCTCATGATCTGAAGGAATGGCAGCAAGGTCTCCAAACATGGCGACGACTATTCGCTTCTTCTGAAGTCGCCGAAACAAATCCAAGAGCATCTCTCACATTTAGAATTTTTTGTGTGGCTCCTGCGTAATCCAGACCTCTCATATGACATGTACAAGATGAAAAAACTGAAATAGAAATTAGAAATAAGAAAACAAATACAAACAACAACAAAAAAACAAATGTTATCCTAAATGAATAATCTGAATATTATCAGCATGGCTGATGAGTTTTTTCATTTTTGTTCTTTTGTTCAATAGCTGATAGGAAAATTCCCATATTGTGAATGAAGTCCTATTGAAGAAGCGCTTTTCACATAGAAAACTCTCCACCTGAAAGACAGTTCCGTCTCTAACTGACAGCTTGTCTGAGAGTCATCAAATACCAGCTTTTGACTTTCTTTTTCGGCGGAAGTGCTTTTTCTCCCCGACTTTGTGCTGAAATCAATCTGCTCTCTCCGCAGAAAGGAATGGGGTCTGTCGCTGTTCCTGCCTCCTGCCGTGCTGTCCAGCATGAAAGAGAAAAACATCAAGAAGGCCCTGACGCACATCCTCAAAACCAACCAGAACCTCGTGCCTCCGGGGAAAAAAGTAAGCAGCTCCCTTTGTCTTTCTTTGCCCTTGTTAATAAACTTCTGACACACACACACACACATGCACGCTGTCTCTCCACTTTCTGATGCAATCTTAAAATAGCACCGCTTGCTGCGCTCAACCTTGTAAGGGTTCTCACCCTTGTCAACCTAAGACCTTTGTCGAGCGAGACCTTGAATGCTAATGTGGATAACAAGCAAAGTGCATTGTCACACTGTGTGCATAATAAGATATTCATATTCACACACATATGTCCCAGTCGGGGGCCTCTGAACCAACTTGAGCTGAACTTTGAGAAACTGCTTTAATGACACAGACAGCTGCTCGCTCTGTTTGTTCTGTAACGCCCACATTCACTTTGACGTATACAGATCAGCAGCAGCACGAAACAAAATTAACCCGGGCAACAGTTTCAATGTTAGCGAGTGATTTACTATCAGCTGTCATGCAAATAAAGTTAGCTGCAAGAGAATCTCAGTTAGATGATTGGAAAACAGGGGGGCTACTTTGGTCTGGGAGAAGACGCAAACTCTTCCAAACTGAACTATAAGTGCTTGTGGATGAGGGGAAAAAAATGTTGCAATAGCAAATGTAGAAGCCACAAAATGAACAAATCCCATTAAGAGTCCTAAACCAACAATGAGTAATATACTGTAGCTGTGTACTGAGCTCCGCTGTTGCCCATGGTGTTCCTACATTGCATCATGGGCCTTGTAGTTTATTTTGAGTCAATGCCACATGCAAGTCCTGATCACCAAGTATGTATTAATCCTCACTGAATATTGTTTCTCCTTACTTCCAAGAACTGCTAACACTGCAGAGCACAGCTGTTTTAGGAAGTTAGGTAGCTGTTTTTTTGTTGTTGTTTTTTAAAGACACTATATATTTTTGACCCATTTTTAAAGATTAACATTTTCACTCATAATGAATGAGTGTCACAGAAAGATCAGGGAATTTTCTGGAAGGAAAAACACATTCCTGGTTTTCCTCTCTTAACAAAATATACTCTAACATGTTGCCACATCTTTAGATCTTTCCAGTGGGGTTTGCAGTATTTTCAATGAGACTCTGAGCCAGCTCCTATTGACGTCGCTGCAAAGAGGGACCACAATTCATTTCTCTTAAGTCTAACATGGCGAGAAAGGACAGTTTTCACGGTTGGTCGGCTGCAAGTTTTATGGTCTTTATCTGGTTTCTCCTCCGCTGGAGATGCACAGAGAAGGGAGGGGTCGGCTGGGTTCAGTGTGTGTGGCGGTGTGAAGAGTCTGCCGTGAGATAAGGATTAACACCCTGGCTGTATTCAGAGTTATTTGATGTTACCTCCTCTGGGAGGGGCAAGTCAGACAAAGGTGAGGTGGGATTGCTCTTCCGTTGTAGAGCTTATTTTTGGCCTGTGGAAATGTTGGTTGTCTTTTGCTTTGGGTCCATTTGGGCCCTGCTTATCTCACCAGACCTCATATCATAAATTTCCAGATAGCAAGTTTGTTACTCTGTTGAATGTCAGTGTGGCTGTTTTGTAATGAGGGAGTGAAAAGAAATCCTTGGATCCATAAACAACTAAATGTTCCCACTATAATTCCCATTTTTCCATGATTTCCTGGCAAAGCTGAGGTTGGTCCGCTACATCTCTGAGCTTGCTATATGTCAGTATTTTTTATGAAATACTGTGCATATTTAGAGCAAATTGTGCAGTTTTCTGAATTAATGAATCAGACATAACAAGTTACTACGAATTCAATAATCTGCTCCCTCAGTTTTAGGTCTCATAGCAGACATAGATAATAAAGTCAATATGCTTGTGCACCAACCTCCATCAGAGCTTGCACAAAAAAAGTATGCACCATAAGGAATAATTACATTTATAGTTTCTATGCATGCTGTTGTAATAGTGCTCATTTCGAACTGAAGCCAGTAGATGTTTGGATGTTAATCTAATTTTAAGGACACATGCGAGGACATTTGTATCCGTCTGCTCTTTTTTTTTTTGCAAATATAAGTTAAAGTGATAAATAAAATATGCATATCGTCTAAAAATGATTTACAAGGTATTCAGCCTCTGAGCCATGAAGCGTTCACTGAAGCCGAACGTTTGAGCAACATCACTCATCAGCAGGCAAATTAGTCTCGCACTCCGCCCCGACTCAATCTGCCTACTCCAGCTTCACGTAATGGATGAGGGAGCGTAGTTAAAAACACACCTGAACTCCATGTATGTGTGTGTACAATGTGTGTGTAAAATGGAAGTCAGACCAGAGGGATATTGATCTCTTCCCCCCGAGCTCGAGCAGTTTAATGTGCTGGCTCATCATTTGCATTCAAGGTGGCAGTTGATATCCACTCTGTTCATTAGGGAGAGATACATCCAAGCAGCACCAGCGAACCGACGCGCAATTCAAAACGTTGATGCTCCAAATTAGCTTTCTCATTACGGCCCCTGAAGTTATCGCTCAGCCCTCGCCCAAAAGAGAGTTTTTGCAGGAAGGCGACCGTTATAACCGAGCAAGAATTACAGGAAAACAAAATGATTATTTCATGGAGATGTCTGGTTTTCAGCTTGCAAGGTCAGACTTCCCATTAGCCTTTTGTTTCTGAGACTGATGGCAAGGAAAAATATGACTGTGAGCGAGATTCATTCTTAGATTTAGGTGCAGCATCAGGAGAACGTACAGTAGATGTCGTGCATCATATTAAGTCTGAGTATTGTAAGTGGTTATAAAGACAGCTTGATGTATGACACTTAGATGCATAACTGTGGTCATTATTCAAGTGAATTGCCTTCGTTGAGCATGTGGTGCTAAAATACAGGGACACTC
Organism: Centropyge bicolor; assembly: GCA_037975185.1. Lineage (NCBI taxonomy): Eukaryota > Metazoa > Chordata > Actinopteri > Pomacanthidae > Centropyge > Centropyge bicolor. Next base: position 1,746,535 of record JBBMOC010000049.1, on the reverse strand, counting down.
AAAACCACATGTCGGTTGCATATAAATAAAAGAAGTAAATTCCAAAAAAGCACATAACAACCTCTGTATAGAAGTGAATAATTACCAGAATATATAAGACGTGTCAAGGTCATAGATATACTGTATGTGTTTTAGTACAGTGAAAGCATCAGTACTTTGCAAACTACACCTTACCGTAAATTTGAATTTTGAAAATCTCATTGACCCTAAATGTCCGGAGAGGCGAGCCATAAAGAGCGCTGCAGTGGAGCAGCTCTTCAGATTTTGATCAGATTTAAATGATATGATGGGATGTAATGGAAAAGCAGCGGCCCAGATCAGAATGGCCTGAGAGTGCTTTACATCCTGACATTAGAAGGCAAATACGTCTGTTCAGGTTGAAGTGATTTCTTTTCAGATGCTTATATATAGATGCGTATTTCACTTCTCTCTCTCTCTCTCTGTGTGCAGCTGACTGCTTTGCAGGCCAAGGTGCATTACCTGAGGTACCTCAGTGAACTCAGACTCTATGGAGGGAGGGAGTTCAAATCAATACTTCTGGTAAGACCATTAGTTCTGGAGAGGATTTGTGAAAGTTTGAGCACAAACTAGAGTTAGGTTGAGAACTGCCCTCTGTCACTGTTGAAAACTTTTAGGACGAATGTTTGACTTTGATTTGAATTACTTTAAACTGTCGTGTGCTTCCACACTGTTTTCTGCAGCAAGGGGAGAAGCAGACGGACGTGACACTGTTAGTGGGCCCACGTTATGGCATCAGTCACGTCATCAACGCCCGGACCAACCTCGTGGCCCTGTTGGCCGACTTCAGCCACGTCAACCGCATCGAGATCCTCACTGAGGACGAGACCAACGTCCGACTGGAGCTGCATGTTCTGGATGTCAGGGTAAGTGCAGTCCAAGTGCAATACCTCAAAATATTATTTTATTCTTCACAAATTATAGCATCTGTTTTGTTTCTTCCTTCCTTTTTTATCTCTCAGCCCATCACACTGATCATGGAGTCGAGTGATGCAATGAACCTGGCCTGTTTAACAGCAGGCTACTATCGCCTCCTAGTGGACTCAAGGAGATCTATCTTCAGCATGCCCCACTCTAACAGCATTGGAGGAGATGACACCAGTGAGTTATTCTTAACTCTGTGTGCATGTGTCTATATGTGTATGTGGTCAAGATATTATTGATTAAAAGAATAATGAATGCAATTTGAAAGGTGCCTCTTCCAAGATGATGGATGCTGCTTATGCTGCTCATTTATACAAAAATACAATCTCTCCAGCTGACAGGCTTTACGGTCGTAGGAATTTTTTTTTTCTGTTGGAAGTCATTTGCTCTTATTTAAACGTATTAGAATAATGTCTGATGTGCACATAATCTAGTCTGTCTGGACAAAGCCTTTGTCCATGAGATGCTGTAGAAATGCACAGTGCACAGTAAAAAAAAACACGATATAAAACCATTAAAAGAAGTTGAAAAGTTGAATGTTCTCCCTCTCACACATGCAGCATAAAACCTCAAAAGTCTTGAAGTGCAGCACTCAAAAGTCTAGAGAAGAGGAGTTAGCCCTTTTAAAATTTTATCAACATAAAATATGAAACTCATAAAGTAATAAGACCTCGTGTTGCTGCTGTCTGCAGGTCAGGATCGTGTCCTCGAGTGGCCATACAGCACATCTTTGGGGAACAACGAGGAGCCATCACCAGGCCAGGAAGAGGTCTACAACAGGGAGTATTCAGACAATGGGCAGAGAGAAAACAGCATCTCTCCTTACTTCCACGAACCCCAAAACCCTGACAGAGACCTGGAGACGCGGACAAGTCCACTGCCCCCTCCTCTTCCCCCCGCTACCAGACACAAACCTCAAGACTCGCCTCGGAGCGCCAAAGTGTCATTTATTTTTGGAGGGGACCCACCCTTGAACAAGGCTAAGAACTTAGGCTATGAAAGACTGTTGGAGAGCCCTGAGGTACCTGAGCACAGACCGCCCTACTTGCACAACAACACAGACTTCCGGCCCCAGGACAGGGTGCCATTTCAGTTCAGTGGTCTGACACATGTTTATAGTAACATTATTAGTGAGGAAGGCGGTGAAGAGCCACTGCTGAGAGATCTGTTTTATCGTGACACAACGGACGATGCAGAGGATGACGACGACGCTTCCTGTGAAGAAGACTCCACGGGGGGGACACCGGTGGGTGACGACAGAGGAGGCGGAGATGAGAACTGTGGGAACCAAGGAGGAGGGTTGGCCACTGCAGCCGGCAAAGCTACCTTCCTCACGCTTTCCGGTTCGACTGATGACATCATTGACCTGACGTCACTGCCTCCTCCTGAGGGTGACGACGGCGTCGACGACGAAGAAGACGACACACTGCTGCAGACGCTCAACCTCGCTATTGCAGCTCCACCGCCAGGCTTTCGGGACAGTTCAGACGAGGACACGGCGCCCGAGGGAAGGCCGCTAAGCACACGTGACAACGATGACATCCCAGTGTCGTTAATTGATGCCATTCCAACACATGGGGAGGGGGAAGGGAGCAGGGGAGGGGAGAGGAGGCTGGAGAATGCGGTCATGAATACTCTACAGGCACTGGAGGCTCTGTCTGTCTCTGAACAGAGGCCTCCCCCGCCACCACCCAGCAGTAACAATCCAGGTCTGTTCAGTGTTTGATCTCCATCATTTATGTCTTTGTTTAGTATTTGTTTTCATTTTTAATAAATCCTGTCTCAGTCTTCGGTCTATGATATATTTCATTTGACATTACTTGAACCACTAAAATATTAATTTTATAAGAGAAACGTTTCTTTCTCTCCATTTAGCTTTATTTCTCTGTGACCTCTTACCCCCTCTATACACTTTTAACAGCAATTCACTTTTATTTGAATGATTTTTAACTTTGTGTCCCGTATCTTCCAGGTGTTTACACATCACGAGGCTTTAGCCCAGAGTCATCCTCAGATTCTGGCAACGAGACCAACTCCTCAGAGATGACTGAAATCTCCGAGCTGGCTGCTACTCACAGGCTAAGTGAGAGCCACATGCGTCTACTGGTGGCCACAAGGGAAGGATACCAACCTTTGCTTGAGGAGAAAACAGAATTCCCTGTTTCACCCAGCACATTAGGAACGATACAGAAGAAACCCCGCAGTCCAACAAGGCACCTTCAGCCCCCGGCAGTTCCTCCGAGACGGAGCCCCCTGTTGGACACTGCATCATCAGGGCCAGACAGCTTGGAGGTGAGGTCCCAGCTCAACCTCTCATCCACTCTCCAGCGCCCAAGTTCCACCACACCAGGAGGCAAGCATCACAAAAAGTCTGCAGACTCCAGTGGGAAATATAACACCTTCAGCACAAGGGACGGGCACCGAGGTGAGAGCAGCGGGAACCGTGTCCGCCTCGACATGGACCAGCGCACTTCCTTCTGTGAGCGAGGGGAAAGTCAAAGAAGGCAGAATTCTCTTCTGTCAGAAAACTCTGCAGCCGAGGGCCTTGCAATGAACAGCCTCCCCCGTGACCATCACAGAATCCCCCGCCCTCCTTCCTCTACCTCTGAACATCTGTTAGATGTTGTCAACTTGGGGGACTGCGGTGCAGATAATGGAGCTGCAGCTGTTGAGCAAGATGAACATCTAGTTGTGGCATCATTGCTGTCCCCGACCAAAAAGTCCAGATCAGGGGGGTCTGACCAGGGCTCGGACATACAAAGTGACCATCAGCCGATTTCGAGACAGCAGAGTGTTGCACGGTTGTGTGAGTACCATCTAGCAAAACGGATTTCAAATTTGCAAGGAGAAGCCCACAGTTCACTACAGGGTTCTCTGTGCTCGTCACTAGATGCTGGTGGCAGCACGAACAGCAGCGCTTGTGCCACCCCAACTGACTCACCACTCGGCCCCGGTGCGGTTGAATCAAAGCACCACCATTTGCAAAGGCACCCACTGTCTAGTTCCTCCTCATCATTACTCAGGGTGCTAAATTATGAAGATAACAAATCTGGAATCCCTCGTGGCGTCCCTGTCCAGAGCACTCAGGGAAAAGACCTCCATCCACACGCAGACCCGGCCCTCCTTCGGAAAATGCTGCCTAACATTCACCCTCCTGCTGCTGGGGCTGAACCGGGCCGCCCCTCCTCAGCCACGCCGTCTAAGCATAAAGAGACCACAGGTATTGGAAGCAAGAGGCCCCACAATGATCTGCATGCTAAACAACAGGCCTGTTTTAAGGGGCTGAACCAGAAGGAAGGCAGTGAGGCCTACAGACAACTGATTAACTATCTAACAGTCAGCCAGATGCATCAGGGAGGGAAGCTGCACAGTGCAGGCATGGGAGGGGCTGTGAAAAAGGACACCAGACGCTTTATCACAAGCAACCCTCAGCTTGTTGAAATGGTTAAGAATAGAGGGAACACCATTGCTCGATGCCCGTGTATGCCTTCCTCCATATCATCCCCATTCCTCAGCCCAAATTTAGTCAGCCCTAATGCCGCCACCATGCAGCTGGCAAATAAAAATCCGCGCTCATACCATTCCGCCACACTTCCTGCCAAACTCAAGAGAAGTCCTGACATGCATGCTCAGAGACTGAATGACAATCTAGATTTCATACCAGCTACTGCTGAGAGGAGAAGCTCTTTTTCTGGCCTGGAAAGTGAACTAGAGAGGAGTGGTATGGACCCAGAACACTTCCTGTCACTGTATAAGAGAGAGGGCTCTATCAGCCGTGATGGGGGATTCATTACAGGTGGAAACCGTGAGGGTGGGGGTAACGCTAACCGCCCCCCACCTCGGTCAAGAAGCCAACCTAGTGGCAGCACAGAGGACTGGTTCAGAACAGACCCGAGAGCAAAGCATGCAGTGCGTCAATCTCCTCATCCTCGTCCTAACGATTCTCTTTGTTTCTCTGCTGCCCCCAGTGTAAGTGGTCAACGAGCAGACCTCAACACCATCTCACTAGGAAGGGGAGACCATCCTTCAGCTTTTATCAGGCAGGCATCAACTGGCACTAGGGCTTGCATTACATCTCCAACTCCCAACCCGCAATCTCCACCTCCTCCACCACCTCCCCCACCTCCTCCACCGCTGCCTCTTCCCATGCAAGCCAATGCTGGCTCCAGCAACTCAGGATGCGCACAGAATTCCATTCATTCCATCCACTCCCGGCAGAGTCAGAACCACATTCAGGCTGTCACTCCAACCCTGCCACAGACTGATCCCTTCAATAACCTGCAGCGGGGCAGGGAGCTCAAACGCAGCTCCAGCAATGTGACTAACAATTCTGGTAGTGTGGAAGTTCTGTTTGATAAGCCCACCCGAAGCCGGAGCCAGCAGCCCTTGTCACCATCTGTGCCCCAGCAAGGTGAGACCAAAGTCCAGCGGAGACCAACAAGGAAGCGGCTCTCCAAGAGCTACTCCCAAGGTTCTGTATCTTCCCACACCACGTGCTGGTCTACAGGAAATAGGGTAGACAGTAGAAGGGCGTCTGTGGCATTTCCATTGCAGAAAGATGCTAAACACATGAAGGGCTCCCAAAAACTGGACACTAGTCCCTGGAGATGCAATGGACCTTTTAGCTACTGTTTCTTTAAACGTAAGAGTGAGGGTGAAGAGGATGAGATTGAGTGGGAGAGGCCCAGACGAAGCCGAGGTGGGAGCGATTTCGATCACGATGCCGCCGCTGCATCAGCCATACTGCCCTGTGGCTCAGTGGTGGATGCAGCTGGGGAGCAGCTTTATGGGGAGGTGCTCAATAACATGAGCTTCAGTGACCGCCTCGCACGAATCAACGCACTCAAGGACCGCATGTACGGCTTCCCATCTGGCTTCACTGATGTCCGCCGTGATGCCAGTGAGCTCATTGCGCTGGTGAGATCCAGCGTAGGTCGCTGCGATCGTGGACCTCAGATGCCTCTCCAGGATGTATCCCAGTACAAGCAGCTCCTCTCTGTTGAGTCCAAGGAATTAGGCCGGGCGTGCCGGAGGATGGCACAAGCCCACGGCAGTCCTGAGGAGATGCTGCTGGCTGTAACATGTAGCTTCCAGGTGCTATGCTGTCTCTGCGAAGCTTGTATGTGTCTGGTGAGGGGGCTCGGACCCTCTGCCTCACACCAGCAGAGAGAGGTTGTGGCAAAGGTTGACGAGGTTGTGATGAACTATATCTGTTTGCTCAAAGCGGCTGAGGCTGCTACCGTGGGAGCACCAGGGGAGCACAGTGTGAAAGCCCTGGTCCGCCACTCGAGTACCATGTCGGCCATTGCTAACGCACTCACCCGCTCCCTTAAAACGCTGCTTAGCAAGTAGAGGCTCCTTATGCTTTATAGTGTGGCCTACACAGTCAGAGGAAGTCTGTCTTTAAGCATCTTGCTATTTTTGAGTTTTGCTGAAAGAGTCATCAATTTTCCAAATAAGGTCGGAATGGTGTCCATATCAAAGTCAAAAAAGGTGTTGCAGTTCAATTTAATGTTAAAGTTACATGAAACTCACACTGAAAAATGAGTAAGATGCTGATAGGCAGTCCTATCTGACTGCACTTGCTTTTTCTGATGACAACATTGTAATGTATATTTACAAAGCCATACTGTCACATAACTTTGTAATATGATATGTACCTAATAGATACCTTTTACCTGTGCATTATGTAACTTATTTAAAAAATGTATATAATGTAAATAAAGACAATATGATTATATTATTTGCGTAGCAGTTTCAAGAAGCCATTGAGTATTCAGCTTAATTTGCTCTAATATTGTACAGGGCTGGAGTGAATTCACTTTCAGTTCAATCAGTTCAGCAAAGTGCAGTTTTACTACAGATATTTATAGCTGTGATTATAAGAATTTACCTGTAGAATTGTAAGTAAAAATGTGTGACTGTGAGTCCAGTGAGGAAATTGTTGCTATTATTCTAGTCACATGATAAATAATAGTTGAATTTCTGAAAGACTCTGCGAAAGTGAACTGATTTCAACCCTGTTGCATTACACAGCAGTTTTTTTTTTCTTGTTTTGCAAGATGAGTGGAACATTTGGTAGAAATGTTGAAATACAGGGACATAAAAGCTGCACTGCATTTACCACTGCTTCATATTTTACCACATAGATTATTTTTCAGATGAGAACAATAAAAGTAAAAAATTAACTATTCCCCAGAAAACTAAATATATAGAGCTATAACAATATTATATTAAAAAGTATTTAGAAAAAAAAAATATTAAGAAGCGTTTCAGATTGACCACTGTGTTAATTATATATGATTATTTTTAAGTTTTTGTGTTTTATCATCTGTTTTGGAATAATTTCTGTGCTTGAATGATTTATTATTTCAAACTGTGTCAAGATGCAGTTACGTCTCATGACAAAGAAATTCAATTCCTGTTTTTTTTTCAATATCCACCAATCTATTAAAAACATTTTACAGATATTTTTATGTCTCTTACCATTTGTCCATTTTGAAATATAAGATACTTGATACTTGATACATGAAATTTCAAGGTGCGTTGTACTGTTCTTTTGACAGGTTCAAGGATCCATGATGCTTTTATCTCAACAAAGAATGACCATATACAGTTTGACCTCTTCCAGCCTGGAGAGCATGCATTAAAATGAGAAAAGTGCACCACTAAGCACAAGGCTTGGTTAGTATGAAGCAATATTAATATAATGAGTTTAAAATTTAGTTTTAGCAGTATCAAGATCCTATTAAGAAAGGGTACTTCTTGCAGTTTATGCCTTACATGTCTAAAAATTTACATCCTCTTTCCATGCCAAGAGACTGGTTTGAATTATGGGTGCAACATAAAGAATTAAATAAAGTTTTAACACTGTGCTGTATGGTTGTGCGCACTTACTGTGAGTCCCTGTGTGCATGAGTGTGTGTTCACATGACCTTTTTCCCAGGCTGCAGAGGAGATGTGGGTTCTGAGAAGAGAAAGAGGGAGGACAGTAATTCAGTGTGTTTGAATTTTGAAGGGGATTACTATTATTATAAATTGTGAAGTTAAGATAGAGACTCCTAAATGTTTTGGGACATCTCTAGATGCAACACTGGGGGACGGATTTGCACCAACTCATTCGTTAGGTCTGAGTTGTAGAATACCAAGTGAATGGGACCAGTGTAGTTACAGTCCGGTAGGAGGCGGTAATGCGACTTAATTGGATACCAGACAACATAAAAGTCAACGAAAGAAGAAGGAGAGTGTGCGGCAGGTGATTGGATGAGACATTGGGCGCCTGTTCCGCGCACGCTTCGACATTGACCAATCAAATGGACGCGTGCAGAAAACCCCGCCTCCGCGGCAACTCGTGTGGCGCGCGTGCAGCAAACAGACGATATTAGTTTGTCTTCAACCTCCAGGTCGAATGTAGGGACTTTCTTTTGTAGTTATTAGTTAAATTAAAGTAAGTTTACCTTTGTGGTAGATATTGGGAAGCTCGAATTCTGGATTGACGCATTTAAAAGGGCTCTTATTCGCCGCGTTAACCAGCTATAACCAACCAATACCGTGGAAAAGTAATTGTTTGGCTCCGAGTGGGGTTTAAAGTTCAGCTACTCGGCTGCTAGTTAGCTTCCATAGCTTAACCGCTAAGTTTGGTTACAATGGCAGCTGTGTGTCAGTCACGACGTGCATTGGTGGAAATACCTGCTCCACAGCCCAAAATTGCAGGTAAGTCTGAAATGTAACAGCTTTTATTTATTTATTTTTTTTCCTGCTGTGAAAATTGTTCTTTGTGCTGGAGGCGCCACTTGCAATCAAGCTAATGTTGTCACAAGCGCGCGCCCCCAGGACTAGCAGTCCTTTAACAGATAATGTAATATTGTGAAGTCATTTTAAGGTGCCTTAACTTTCCAAAACCATGGTGGTGCACTATTTGCATTGAAAGATATTTCGCAGTCGAGTTGAACCTTGCTGTGTGCAGGGTTTTCATTTTCTAATTTCTGTTCCAGCTCGAATGAGGAGATCCTACCTGGAGATTTTAAGTGCTCGTTTGGCTCCATCTCCACTTCCAAGGGGGAGAAACACGGCTGCAAGCACAAAGCGTGTTCGGTCATGTAAGTAACCAAGCGAAACCTCTCTTAATCTATCTGCAAATTTTGATTTGTGGCTGATTTTATAGGAAGCAAAATGTAAAAAGTAACTTGATATATCACAAAGACTGGTGGGCTCCTGTTTCCCAGGCTCAATGAAATCATGCTGAGAGAAGTAAAAGATGCCCCCCCCCCACCCCACATGTTTGCTGTGGTCTGCTATTGCCCCAATCATATCCCTTTGTTTTGCAGTGGACTTGCCCACGGAAGGCCTGTGGAGTGCAGGGATTGAAGAACAGTGTGAGAAGATGGATGGGCACCATACTCCTCTTTCCAAACAGCAGCTTGTACAGCTAATCAGATCCCTCATCTTAGTTGACCAGGTATCCCTCCTCATCCTGCCTATTTCACATTACTGTATTGATCAGATGGTACATTTTTCTTCTCAAGTGGAATTTTAGTCGGACTGAACATATGCAAAAGAAAATCCTATGCGTCTTGTTTTTAGTAGGAACTGTAGTTTTTGCATTTCATTGTGACTGAAAAAAATTAAAAGTGATGATAATGTTGTTATTTTTTTCTTAGGGTGTGTACCAAACAAGCATGTTGCCTTACATCTGAAGAATATGATTTGTGATGATCTCTGTAGCACTACAATGCTTCATTTCCGACTGCATGTTCTTACACATTTTACCTTTATCAGAAAATTGTTGCTCTGGCAATTTGGTTATTGCATTCAGCCATATTATGATGAACATTTAGTTGTTGTTCAGCCCTACATTTTAGTAGCCAAGATGTAAATTCATATATACAATTCAACTCTGCGTTAACTTCATAAAATGTTATCTGAAATGTGATGTGATCTGTTTCATCCTAGAGCCAAGAGCCCAGAATCCTGGCATCAGACCTGAAGTATCTCCAGGAGGACCTGCAGCTGAAGAAAGCAAATGTTTACAGGTCTATACCGTACTCACGGTTTGGCTCCAACAGAGACGCTCACTGCTACAGAAAGGCATATCCTCACTTGGTGGCTTTCAAAGTGAGTATCAATGATGTTATAGCATGTTTGTATTAATGGTGACACTTTTTGGAAACCAGCAGATTTAATTTTACTTGTATACTGTGCTGCAATTCTCCTTTACAGGAAAGTGAGTTTCTGGCTCTTTAAGCATACCTCTACTGTTCTTTTTTTGTTTTCATAATTCCATCATAAAGGGAATCTTTGTCACCAATGTATTAAAAACTGCTCCATATGTTACCTTTATGTAGTCTCCATGTGGAGTTTTTCATTGTGTTCTTCTTATCCTTTACCTCCTTATCCTCCTCCTCAGGTTTCGTGTCAGGAGTGGGGCCAAGTTCTTCTGAGGAACAAAGAGTGGGATGCTGTGTTGGAGCACACACTGATGGCGTGGCGCTACACCAGCGAGTTGCCGCAGTGGGATACAGCGAATCATAACGCGCTCCGAGAACAGTGTTACAGCATTTTGGCAGCTCACAGCCTCACGGCTCTACAGCACTACCACCCTGAACCCAACAGAGGACGCGAGCTGCTCAGAAGGTAACACTTTGAGGGTCCATCAACCCTCTGCACACAAACATTAAACAATAGATTCAATGATAGTGTGTCAAATACTAATTATATATCCATTATAATCAGATTCAGGCAATACTCAACAGAAATTATCTAAACACCTTTGTTTGGTTGTTTATCACATTAAACATTTTCACTCAGTCTCTAAATTATTGAGGTGTCCACTTTAATTTATTTCAGTGTTTTGCCTTTTTGAATGGATCTGAAAGGGCACAGAGTGAACCAGATACTCAGCGATACGCCTGCACACCAATGAAGTCACTTCATATACTTTTCTTTTGTGGCACTAATAAGCTCTTTACTGCAGTTTGACCACATCCTTCTACAATAATCTAATTAAACAATATACCACCTCAGGTTCCAGGCTGCAGCAACTTTGCTATATGTAAAATATTACCACTTTAAAGAAGAGAATTTTCAGAATAAATTTACAGCTCAAGTGGTGACATACTCGATGTAACATCGGCTTACCGCGTTCTCTTCGCTGACGTGATAGCAAGCACTTGCAGACTTAATTATGCAGCTGAAGCAGTGCAGCATGGGCATCCTACTGGAGTCCTGTCTTATCAACTACTGAATGTAAGTTCACTCACCTTTTAGCCCTAAATTGGCACTCTAGCCTTTGAGAAACTTAACTGGGTCTCTTGTGCACTTTCTTCTTCACTGTGGTGTTTACTTCAGCTCTCACTGGGATTTATAAAATTTGTTGGTGTATTATGCTCATGTCATTTTAGCTATTTTAGCAGCTAAAGTAAAATTATGAGCACAACCTTAAAATGATGGTTACTTACTTTCTCAGATAGTTTGTCGAGTGAACTTGTTACATACAAATTTGCTTTTTTGGTAGCCTAGATGCTACCATAGTAATGTGTGTATCATTTTCTTAATGTTGCCCAGTGTTTTTGATTGTACTTGGATTTTGTAATCAGTCTCAGAAATTGATGCATTGTTAGCTTTAATAGAAATGAGAAGGCATCCAAGTGAATCCTGTCTAACACATGACTCTTCTGTTTCTCTGTGTCTAGGCTGAAGATGGGTCAGCTGCACAGCCAGTCAATTGTGCCCTGTATTCAAGAGTTGGAGAGGATTGTGGGATGTGCTGACGACTCCTCCATGCACATGAAATAACATGGGAAACACTATGTAACCAGTTGGTTACACCCCAGTGAAAGTGTGCTTCATCGATGATCTAAATAAGTTATGTGCGATACAGGGCCAAAAACATTAAATATGGTAGTGTTTGTTTGGAAAAACCACTACAGTATTCTTCCAAAGGGCAGGGTAGCAACTGAAGATGAAATAAGTGCCTGATAATGCAGGTTTCAAAAGGTGAAGAAGACTGATTTCTAAATGGTGGAAAATGCAATAAAGCCTCTTATTTAATCACATTGCATTTTCAGATCGTCTGGAAAGTTTATTTACGAGGAGTGTAACTTTTGTTGCATGGCACACCTTGTAATTTATTCCTTTGTTAATGTTACTTTTCTGTTACCGAACAGCATATGACAAAAAACGTTTTTATTTCTAGGTGAACAATGTTATTAGATTGGTGCTGACAGCAATAATTAAAATGTATATTTTTAGAACTTTGTGTGGAATAACTTTTGCATTGACCATGGACATGTTAAAAGTATGAAATGGCCTTTCTTGTTGTGATACAAGGGTGTGTGTGTGAGTGTATATGTATATATATATATATATGTGTGTGTGTGTTCTTGTTACTGTTCCCAATACTTGAAACTGTGAGCTTTGCCGTCTCTGACTGTAGTTTTATATGTATGTCTTGTTTATAGAGAATCGTCTTTGTCACTGATTGCACTGTTGCTGTTTGTCCTGAAAACTTGAATATTTTGATAAAATAGACCCCTAATTTCAATAAAGTCCTTACTTTGTACTGGCAAAGTGCTTGTTCATCTTTTGGCCTTACTGTATCCTCGATCTCTGTATACAGTCATAAATCTTTTTCCAGGTCGTAAACCAAGCAGCAATCCCTTTAAACTATATCCTGTTTTCTGAAATGTTCTTGTATGAAGTTTGTTTTAATTCTACGTCTGAGCTTTTCATGCATTGCTGCGATTGTCAGCTTGAAATAAATTGATGTTTCATGGTTACGCATATACATATTACATGCAAACATCTCCTAGTGAATACGTCATGAAACTGTCCCTGCCATGGAATTTTTCTTTTAGTGCATCAGACCAACAACATCACAAGTGTTCATGCTTATTTCTTTTCACAAGTCAGAATTAAAACAGTGATTGTGCCCTTTTTAGTAGCAATAAATTGCCATGCTTTTTTAAGATAAGATAAGCCTTTATTCGTCCCACAGTGGGGAAATTCACAATTTTCAATCCCTGCATTATGTATGGTTTTGTAGTTTTGCAGAGACAGCTGATTTATAGACTGTAGAGTTTGCAAAGCCCCTTGAATGGACACTGCTGCTTCTTAAAGATGGCCCATTGCAGTAGATAACAGGATTAATCGATCAATGGATTGATCATTTGTCTATACTGGCAGTGTGTGAGCCTTCCCTTTGAAGTTGCCATTTTGTACCACTAGGTGGTGCCCACGTTGCGCTGACATCCAGTGTCCCCATCTTTGGGATCAGCCTTGTGACTTCAGTGGAGGAGCAATGCTAATACCACTGTAGAAACAGCTGTTGCCATGGCACTCTGTAGACTGAATATTAAATAAATTTTAAATGCTATTTATGGTTCAAGATAATCAGCGGGGGGGCTGATCGAGTGAGAGGCTGTTGGCTGATGTGCAGACTTCCTGCTGTGCAATTTCTATGTCAGAAATACAGCTCTCATATCACTTATTGTTACTCATATAGGGCCGTCTGTAGTGACATTGTTTTGATCTATGATATCTTTACAGTATTTGTAGTAGGGATATATTCTACTTATAGTATGTGACTGTGATGCTTGTACTTGAAAATCAGGATTAATACAATTCTTTGTCTGTAGGCTATTGCAAGTAGTGGATAATAGTAATATTACAGCTGTGGCGACATATGTAAATGTGGCCAACCCACTCACATAGACATGTGGTGTTAATTTGTAATCTGCAAATTGGAGATTAAATTATTGGGCCAGTGGTGGTTCAGACACCCACAATTTAGCCCATATATGCTGGCCTACATCAAACCCCTCAGGAGTCTTTCTTTCTCTCTATCTCACTCTATCTTTGTCTCCTCTCATTACACCAAAAATAGGGGATAATACTGCAGTGTTTGTCCAAGCCATCACAACTAATTGTCTTTCATAGCTTGAAAAAAAATGTAGCAACATCATAGAAATTTCATGCCCATAATGTCAAAATTTCCTCCACACATCACTGCAATTTGTTCCTCACATAGATGTTCAGTAGTAGAACTAGAGGCTATTTCACATTTGCTGTAAACACATGGCCTCGTTCTCACCTGAGATCATCCTGCGAGCAAAATGTTTTTCAAAGCGGGATCCAGGGGATTTCCTGAGCTCCGAGAGGTCCTCAGGAAAATCACAAACGCAGAATCGAATGTACAACGAGGAGCTTTTTGTAGTGAGCGCTGTAGCTCACTGATCTCGGCGCTGCGGAAGAAACAACTCTTGAAAGAGGTCGGAGGCACGCCGAAGTAGTGTCGAAGTTAAAATGCCTTTATTATGACATGGCTGTAAAGATAAAAAACAATCAATGCATTACAGCTCCCCTGTGCCTTGGATGTGTTTTTGAGGTTACCCTCACTCCTGCGCCAAGATCAGAGAGCTACCAGCTACAAAGACAGACCTCCCGGTTTGTTTGCCTCTGCATAGCTGTTGCCCTTTCATAGAGCAGTAAATTCCGTATTTTATCTCTACACTATAAACACCCCAAACAGCGCTCCATACAGCTTATCCAAAATCAGCAAGAGTTTATGTTCCAAATACATCCTGTGACTAGAGGTTAGCCCGTGAGAGAATGTAGGAAATAATTCACTGTTTCTTTTGCTTGTTATCTCTCCGGGAACTCTATAGATAGTGATTGTGCATGAAGCCACATGTGAGAAAGGAAATCGTAGCACCGGGACAAGAGAAATTAGTCTGAAGCCTTGTGTGTGTTTATGGAAGATACCTAGAGATAGCATTGCGTACTGAAGCTGGCTTTTGTAAATGATTGAATCATGTTTTCAGTTTGTGTTATTCATCTAAATTAGAGATGCATGGCAATGTGTTAGTCTCACATGGTAAAGGAAATATCCACCCTAAAGCTCTTTAAATCTTATAAAATAGCACAGTTCATTGCAAGTATGCTCAGGATAGTTTAGTATTTTGTGTACTTTTGTGGAAATCTGTCTATAAAGCATGGGAGTAGAGATATTGAAGAATTAGCTGCCTCTAGATTTCAACATTTCCAGTGTTGCTGATTATATTGTTCTGTGCACAGCTGTGAACTCAAACAATGCATATATCATTGCACCTTATTGCACCTTACTGCCTCATTGAGTATTTGTTTACTTCTGCTTAATATTCAGTATTTGTTTACAGTTTTAAGTTGGTCACAATATTTATTGCATTGCACGGTTCCATTGCAAATATCATTTGCATCTTACTGTTGCATTCAGTATTTGCTTACTTTCTGCTGACATTCGGTATGTTTACTGTTTTATATCGGCACAATATTTATTCCACTGCACTGTTACTTTTCTTTAAAGCTGCCATTGTCTTCTTTTGCTTTTGTTGCCTGTTGTTGCTTCGTTGTTGTTGTCATTGTGTGGTTTCACTGCTCTTTGCTTTTTAATCGAATCAAATCGATCAGGGAATGTTTGCAAGGATGATTTGTTTTGGAAAGCACGATGACTGATGTCATCCTGGCGACTGGGGAGTCAAATCAGAAGGTTCTTAAAGTGCATTTACAAACAACAGATGTTGTTGTGTAGTTTTGAGGATTTCTTGAGTTTGCATTAGTCGGCTGACCAGTGGCTCCCTGATCTCAGTTAACTAAATATGACATGGACACACGGCATCTCCTGAAGGCATTATTAAAGAAATGAACAGCATCCAGTGGATTATAAGATTATAGGATACTCCAAAGAAAACATCTGATTTGGAGGAGCCTTTGCAATGAAACAGCTTTGTCGACAGTCGTGACAGTCGTACACTTTGACAGAGGCAGCACCTGAACTAGAACACAACCAGTGTTCAAATGTGTTCTTAAGTGAGGTGAAAAAATGTTGAAAATCACAAACTGCAGAGGCAGATGAAGCTGGGCGAAGGAAATATGGTGCACTGAAGAAAGTAAGTTGCAACACTTCATCTTAAAATAGCTCCTGCAATGCCCCGGACATCACAGATGGATTGTGTTGCTGAGGAATGACTAATTCCCTCTGAGTAGAATGTGAGGTTTGCATTGGTGGTTTTTAATTCTGAACCTCAGGATGCACAGCTGTGCTGCTTTTCATTCATCTTCACCCATCTTAAAAAAAAAAGAAAGCGGGGCTGATTTACACCTGGGATGCCAGGTGAGTGTAATTAACAGTAATTAACTAGCTGTGAGGATAGAAAACCAGCAGTGTTGAGTCTCTAAGAGTTACAAAATCCACTGAGAGTGAGCGAACACAGTGACCGAGTGTTTGTACATGACTTGAATAGTCTTGCATAGCTAAATTCCTCTCATAGGCATTTGTACTGACATTCAAACATCTGTCACTTCAGCTTGGGCAAACAGAGCCAAAAGGAAGGAAGGAGAGCATGTTGATGCCACGTAGCTTGAATTGCAATAATAAATCCAATCGGAAGACCCGAGCAGGTACCAATGACACTGATAACAGCAAGGACGAAACTTGCAGCCACAGAAATGAAGATGCCCTTTGCAGTCTTATATTCTTAAAGTTTAATAGTGTTTTGCAACAGCAGGCTCCTTCCAGAGAGTGACCGGTGGTTCAAATTAACAGAGCTGTGGAACCAGTCTTGTTCTTTCTTTCCCCAAATGATCACTTAGATATATTGCGCATTGTTCATCGTTTTCACATCTGTGACCTATTAGCCCTCGGAACAGTTGTATCTTTGAAAGAAAATGCCACTGATTGTCTTAATCACATTGAAATATTCTCATGGAGTGTTTGATTGTTGGATATTCATTGCAGTCTGAAAGGGTTTGAAGCAGCAGGGCTATAGAATTCACAAGGCACGGTTACAACAAAAACAAATGGTTGAAATTTAATTAAAACAGCGTGGAATAGTCTGAATACTGATCCCTCAAGTGTTCATTTTACGTCCTATGTCTAAATTAGTCAATAGTCCTCAACATTGATATAATTACTAATTTGCTGCATTCTTGCAGTTGCTCAACAGTCCAGGGTCTCTTTTGTCATATTTTGCGCTTCAGTGTGAGACAGGTCTGGACCGCAGGCGGGTCAGTCTAATGCCTGCACTCTTTTACTACAAAGCCACGTTGTTGTGCAGAGTGTGACTTGGCATTGTCATTGTCAAGACATCTGAATGATTCCAAAACCCTGTGTGTACCTTTCAGCATTAATGGTGCCATCACAGATGTGCAAATTGACCATGCCATGATCAATAACACGCCCCCTGACTTTTGAAGTTTGCGCTGGTTGCACTTTTGATGGTCCTTTTCCTGAAATGTGGACTGAGACCACAGCAGGCTTTTCCACCTCCTGTCAGTCCATCTCAGGTGAGACTGGGCCTGGAAGTTGACGTGTTTCTGGATGTTGTTGATATACCGCTTTCACTTTGCCTAGTAGTCTTAACTTGCATGTGGATATGTGAGAGTTCCTGAGCCCCTGTATTAATCTCCTTTATACAATCATGCGTTCACAAAGTGTTGAACCTCTCTCCATCCTCGCTTGTGAACAGCTGAGTCTTATCAGGATGAACCTTTCATACAGAGGTTTTGGAATCAAGGTTGTCATGTTTTACTGGGACATAACTAATGTGAATGCTCTACTGAGTGTGGAACTTGCAATGCAAAGCTTGCTGGGTTGTGAAAAGTCAGTAGTTAGAAGAATAGTTCAATATTTTGGGAAATATGTTGCAAAAATTGAATTGTACAAACAGGAAATTGGAGCTATGTACTGGCCTATTTCTTGACCAGTTTTTGCACAGATACAATAACCTAGATACTAAAACATGTTAATTATTGAGCATTGGAGATTCTTGGAGGTGGCCAAGCTCACTGTTTCCCTGTTTCCAGCCTTTGTGCCCAGCTCCAGCTTCATAATGAATTTTGAACGCACAGACATGAGAGTGGTGGCAATCTTTTCATCTGGCTCATGGCAACGAAGCGAGCGGGCGTTTTTCCCAAAAGCCGCAGTCACCGCAGTATCAACAATATCATGACGTCCCACTTCACGCTAAAATAATCATTTTCAGTTTTCTCCCTCTGGTACTCCAGTGTGCAGTCCAACTTTTAAAATCCACATGCAAATATAATCACACTCCTCTCCGTCAACTTCACTTCAACGCTGCACAGTAGAACATTTAAATCACTCCTTTTTTTTTTTTTAACAATATGTCAATTTTTATATCATTGTCATTTGAGTCAGTGTCAAACATATTTTTTACCACTGATCAATCATTACATTCATTCCCCATCAGCAGATATTTCCAGTCAGTGAGTCCAGTATTTTCAGTCGAGAGCAGCTGAGTTTTTTTTTTTTCAGTTACAGAAGCAATTTGTTCGGTGGCGAAAGGTCAAAAGAAATGAGTGAGCTCCATCAAATCCCGAAAAACCAATCCAGTTTGAATCACAATAATGCGTCGTTTTTACAAAGAGATCCACCCCTGTGTTTTAAATACTGTCTCTGGTATTTCCTCTTTTTTTAAGACCCTGCACAGTGGAGGGAAGCCGACAAGATGGTAGAGGAAGGGATGAGGAATTACATGTAACAAAGGTCACAAGTCTTATTTGAACCCACGGTCTGCACTCTTGTCCACTGAGCAATCTCCCTCTTCTCCTGAATATAAATTGCAGTGGCATTTGGCTGCGGCTTAGTACGTTAGGCAAAGGAACCCTCTTTCCTTTTTAGCCCACATAGGGTCATGTGTTACTCATGACTCTCTTCCATCTACCTCAGAATCGAGCTTCAGCAGTAGCTTGGCTCGATATTTAAGACAGACTCACTTTCGCACTCAAGGAGTCAGGTATTTATGCGACTTGGACACAAAGCATATTAAAATGTCATTGACTGCTGACAAAGAGTGAGCATCATTCAGCAGGATGTGTTTCTGAGGGGAATAAATGAGCACGTAATGGCACTGTCAAAACTAATTATGTCAGGCTTTTTTAGACGACTCTGAAATGTTTGGCTCCCGAATGGAGTCTCTCCACTGCGAATGTTCAAAATGCAGGTTGATTCTGCGTGCCCCCTCAGGTCAATGGAAGCAGGTGCTCATGAATAAAGAGGATGTTAAATATGCGTGAAGTTATTAATTACAAGCCTGATATTTTTACAAGGTGCTTGTGTATTTTGGCTTTGCCAGTTGGGCACGGCTGTCAATACATTTCTTCTTCTTGTTCGCGTCTTTGCTGGCTTTCTTCCTCCCTCACCTCCTCTCTCTCAAGGTGGCCTTGAGGGCCGCTGACAGCCCTATGAGGCTAAATGTGCCAATGCAAAACAGTTCTCCCAAGTTTTCAGAGTTTGGCGCATACAATTATTACCATTATTCATATTTTATTATATTTGTTTATTTATATATTATCCTTGTCAGCAAGGAGCATTTGTTTAATGCCTAGAGCCAAAATGATAAGATGAGAATGCAAATGTGCCACGGCACATTCAAAATAGTCACATAAAGGAATTAAAGCGTTGTTAGTTTTTCTGCTGACCTTATCTGCAATCAGTAGCAAAGACATTCAGGAAAGTTTCTACCGCTTTCTCTGCAACCCAGTCTTCCACAAACTACATTCAAATGCACATTTTATTTGCACAAGTAATTGCATTTTGCAGCAAGCACAATGCCGGCCACAAATGTTTCTATCAGGCCATGTTAGGAAATGGTCAGTAGCAGTGTTGCAGCTCCAGTGTAGTGCAGCATATGGTGGAGGTGCAGAGGTCACCTGAAACATGTGGTTTTAGTGTGAACATGCATCAATCATACTTCAGCTGCAGCTGTGATAACAACACTGAATAATGATGACGGCGGTGCTTGTTGCATGAAGTTTTCTGATGTGCCAAAGACAAACATAATCAAAAAAGTTGTATATGAATGGAGTTTGTGGGAGGTGCAGGTGTTTGCTGACACACTGGAGCTTGCAAAAGTTACATTTCATAATAGCCAGTCTAATTAGGACACACTAAATGGCACTCTTGCTTGCTTGGGAGGGATGCACATCCTGTTTGTTGTTGTTGTGAGTGGCTTTGGATGTAATGTCATATTAAGTTCAGTCAGATATAAAGACATAATATGCATCGCATGCAGGATAATAATACTGTGTTGTATCTTTTTTTGACTTGAGACCATATGTGACTTTCTGCCGTGGCACTGTTGTAAATCATTTAGCAGCTGACTGTGTGAAGAGGAGGGAGGAAAAACAAGCACTGGCTAGACGGCGGGTTTTGAGAGCTAGGAAACTCAGCAGCTGGTGGCTGGCATTCATCACCACATTATAAACCCCTGCAAGTATATGATGGTAATTTGGTGCTTTGGGTGAGGAGAAAATATCCTGATTGTGGCCTTGCCTTTGGTAATGTCCTCAAGTTTCTGAAGGCATTTTAAATCATGGAATCAATTAATGGCTCCCTGCCGTCTTTGTCACCCATTCAGGGAGTGAATGAAATCTAGATTTTGGGAAATGGGCTGAAGCTTGGCTGGAGCTGACTTTATGCATAACAATACCTTTTTTTTTTAACAAAAAAATTGCCCAGAATTTATCTTATCAGAAAACACTTGACATTGTGCTCCAAGGGTGAAGTTGGTTGGTTTTCCCATTGACTTCATTGCATCAGAGGAGATAAATCCGTGTCACACTGGCTTTTTAAAATTCAGCCGCAGAGGTTGCTGCCTCATTGCCCTTTTAAATAAAGTCAAATTTAGTGTTTTGAATGAGAAAAGCTTTATCACAAAGCGCTGTTCAGACACATGAATAAAGAATAATAGGCAACGCATCAAAAACACATAAAAATTCCTACTCCCAGGACATAACATTACCCAGAACATTGCTCTAATAGTCGAGCAAGACAGGTGAGCACCTCGGGTTCACCGTGCTCCCAGGGAGTATTGTGTGTATGTGTGTGAGAGGCAACAGAGATAGACAGTATAATGGTGGGTGGTGGGGTCTGAAAATGATAGAGGCGAGCTGCTGACCAGCCCCGAGGGCCCCCCCCCTCCATCCCAGGGTCATGTGTCATTAGCACAGTCTGATTTGGTGGCGGGCCCCGAAACAGCCGAGCAGCAGCGGGGACAGTTTTCATGGCTGAGTGGAAAGCGCTCGCGGCCAGCGCCTGTCCTCACTTCGCCTCTTTCTGACGGAATAAGCTCCATCCAGGCAGCATCAGGCAGGCAGAAGATTCCTCCCACTCGCTCGGCTGCACAGCCTGATGCATGCGGCGATGCACTCACCTTATTTGTATGTGAATGTGGAGAAGCAAAAATTGTCGGTCTTAATTTAATTCGGAGCGCAAAAATCATCAGTGTTTACATTAGCTTGCTTCTATTACAGTTCATAAGCACAGCCAGCTTAAAGCTATATCAGCTGAATGAATCAAAAGCTTTCCAATCAATACTCGTCAAAGCGATATGAAGACAAGTTAACTAGTTTGCAAATAAGTTTGTTGCACAGTACAGACTCTGGAAACAACACAGCAGGGGATGGAGTCCACGTTGGCTGTCCATCTTTCTCAGTCATCGCGACGATCCCATTTAAATTTAGATCATGAGTCACACTGATAGGCGTGAAAGATCGAGAGTGAAAGCTAAATTACTGCCACAGAACCTGAACACAGAAGTGCTGATGGTGCTGAAAGTAGAACACAAAAGTAGAGAGCTGTCAAGCTATAAAATTACACAGCAAGCTGGGTGAAAAGATGATTACAGGCAATTATGCAGCAAATGCCCTCTAAGGGGAGACCTTCCACATTTAGAGGTTCTCAGGAGCGGACACATGAATAGCAATACAGATTCATTTGCTGTGTTTGTTCATGACAACTGTGATACCTCACATATGAATTCAATAAACTGTGAGTGGTTCTGTATGATGAAAACCATATATTATCTAGCATTCACTCCTGCACAATGGGATAATTTCATCTGGGTGCTGGCACAGTATATATGATCTATACATGTATTTGCAGTGAAATGTACAAATGCAGTTACTCAAGTTCTCTTCCACAGTATACTTTTCACGTATACTTGTATCTACATTTTATGTGACCATACTCAACTACATTTCAGAGAGAACTTTTCATATGCATTTGTCTGACATATAGTTCTTTTGCACATTGTAATTTCAAATACAGCATATATACGGTAATATACAGTATAAATAGCTGCAGTTAAGTTTAAGTTTGAAGTTAAAATCTCAACATTATTTAGATTTGCTAATCTGTAAATTCATAGTTGTGATAATCAAATGATATAAAATATAGTAATATACCATATAGATGGCCATTCTGTATAGTGCGCACTATATTTTACTTACGTCAGAATCAGACTGGTGCAAGGAATTTTGTCAATAAAAGAACATAATTAATAATTTTATGCCATCAGATTTTTAAAAAAATAATAGAAACAACGATAAATAGATTGATAATTGTTAAATGTATTGTGAGTACTTTTACTTCGGTAAACTTTAAAATGCCTTTCATTTTAATGAATTATATGGAATTTGTGTCAAAAATACTTTCCTCATCACTTCTAAACACTCCCATTCAGACCACACGTTAGACCACCATTCAAACACAGTGACTGTCTTTCTTCTTCTTGGATGTTAATCAAACTGTCTTCCATCACATCCACGAGAAACATTACAAACAATTTTTCAATCAAACAGCTTCAATCATACCATCATCTCTTTAAGGGCCTCAGCATCCATGCTTGTTCCTGATGTTGTTGTGTGTGTTAGCATGCATATTGCGTTTTACTGCTCTGTACCGCCCACGCTCATTTGTAATTGTATTTGTAATGAGGAATCATAGGCTCGGATGAGAGGCGTGTGATATTCTGATCAAGGTGTACCTGACAAGACACAGTCTGATGTTGATCTTAATTAAAACGTGGTGTAATTAAGGTTACTTGTTCTCATGGTATATTTTTATTTCATTTTAGATCGATCCTGAGCTGCAGCTGACTGAAACTCTTTAATACATCACATGCACTTATGTAGCCATATAAACTAGCTGTGTTGTTAACAAACTAATCAAATGTGAATCATAATATCTTCTATAACAGTGTTGTTTTTGTGCCTTCGTCCATTATGAATATAATATGAAACACATCTGTGAAATTCCCCACTGTGGGACGATAAAGGCTTATCTTATCTTATCTTATCTGTCTTGCTGTTACAGATGCAGTTATTGGATGGTATGTTATGTGAAAGAATGATTTCTTTAATTATCATCCATTACCCTCCAACTTTTACCAACTCACTTTGAGAATTCACATGTACTGTTGCTTCAGAGAGGACAAGCAAACAGGACATTTATCACACAAGAAAGCGCAAACACCCACTCTTTTTCTGCTCCCAACTGCACCTTTCATGTTTCCAAACGGATTGTGTGTTTCAGCCCTCCCTACACGCCAGTCTTCCTTCCCAGACAGGAAGTCATTACAGGGGCTCTCACCCCATCACAGATGGCCATTTAACACATCGCTGGCAACTGCAAATGAACCAGGAGTAGCAGCCGCTTGACTAGACCCGGCCGACTTTGCACAAATGTTTATCTCTCACTCACCTGCTGTGCTGGGATGGGAGGTGCACTTCAACCTTGGCTCCATTTTCTCCCTTATTTATTTATTTCCATTTGTTTTGTCACAGGGAGCTGACGCTTTAAATTCAGTTTGGAGGATTTTTGCAATTTGTGCAGTTGCGACGCTGCCTTTTATTTCCTCATACCTTGCTGAACAAACACCATTTGGCACGGTTTTCCAAGAAATCCCTGTAACTCGGATGAGGGCTTCTCCTTTGTTTATGCTCCGTTTTGTGTCTTTTTATTTTTCTTCGAGGAGCAGGGAAAAGAGCTGATTTTTCTTAAATCTCCTTTTGCTGCCCCATCGAAATTTGTAATAGCCATATTTGCTCTGTCAAGCTGCCTTAGCCTTTTGTTGCGTTCGGAGTTCCATTGGTGATAAAACAGATAAAGCCGACTTGACAAGTTAAAAATGAGAAAGCAATTGTGGCTGACACCCTGGAGACAGCCGCCCTCTCTCTCTCTCTCTCCCCCCCCTCGCCCCTTCCTCCCTCTCTCATGCTGCGTTCTGTTTGCTCTTGTTCTCCGGAAATGCCTTGCTTGTTATTTACTATCTCTACTGAGTAAAATATTAACGAAGGTACCTCTTGAGGATGTTTGCAAGTGCTGAGCGATACGACTGTAGCCCTGCTATTAAGGGAGAGAGCCTAAGCACTGAGGAATGTAAACACGGGGCCTATTCATTAGTCCCTTCCTATCATTCCACCACTTTGGATTTAATACAGTATATTCACTTTCCCTCTCTGGAACAGGTTGTTTTCGGCATATATATGTGATTGCCTTTGAGAGTAAAATTGTGAGGAGATGTAAGGAAGAGGATGGGCTGATAATTGCGTTTGTTTTCGTGCATGGGTTAAACTATATCAGGATGTGAGGACCAAGCACCTTGCGTGTGAAAAATTCACATGAGAGAGGGGAAAGAGGGGGTTGATAGAGCAGCGCTGGCAAGGCTGGGTGTCTAAATCACGGCTTGGAATGGACCCTCGGCGTGGCGATGGCTGTCACAGCCACAGATGGAGGACGGCGCCCACAGGAAAAGGATAAACTGTCTGATAAGCGCACGGTGAGGTACAGGGCTTCTGCTGGCTGACAGGCTCTTGGGGGAGGCGAGGGGAGGCGAGGGGAGGGGGGAAGGCAAGAAGATGGGAATAGAAAAGGAAAACGAGTCAAGAGGGAACAGGCAACAGATGAATCTCCATCTGTGTTCAGAGGCAAGCAGGGATAGCAGAGAGAAAACAAGCCAAACAACCACTGAGGTGCAGCTTTGGTCTCATGCCTCTTGTGGGTTTACCTCTCCGAAGGAACTCTTAAGTGCATTTTGATATTTCTCATTTTTACAGAGGAACGGCCAGCACACGCTTCTGTAATAATGAGCCGGGACGAGTGGCATCAATCAGCTGCGTCACAAATGGAGACCAGCACAGCAGCTGTAGTAGTAGTAGCAAGGACACAGTGTTTATTTGAGCAATAAAAAAAGAAAATTAGCAAATGGCAATGACGGACTGAAATGTCCTGCAAAGCTGATAACTATAACTCTGTTGTGTATTAGTGAAGATTAACAACTACTTGAGGAATGGAAATGCCAAAATCTGGATATCAGACTGATGATCTGCCACCATGAGCTGCCTCTTACAAACTGGTCATTTGCTCACAGGTTGGCATCCTTCATCTCACCCTTTGGCCAAGTTAGAAGATGAACCCGCTCAGACCATTGTGTTGGCCAAGCTTGTGAATACATACAAGCAATCTGACAGTTTTTTGCTCATCTCAATGAACTTACACACTAATAGATGTACAGTGGTCGTCCTTCACCAGCTCATTGGTTTTGCTTATATCGTGTTTCAGCTGACTGTCATGCACCATGTGACAAAGCTCTCTGTCAATCCTCTGTGCTCTGTAATAATAGTCTCTAAAGGACAACAGCATGTTTCTCACTGGAAATTATTCACTGGAATCAGACATGTCAATTGTGATAATTTCCATTTTGCCAAAAAATACGCTTAACACCTTTTTTTTTCTAAATTATAAGTTTTCATGAGTGTGGACAGACATGGATGTAGCTGGTTTGTACATAACTGCGAGGTGGTAATTCTAGTTTCAATACAACCTTTGAAAGCTTCCAGAGAAAGTGGCATTATAGATTATGTGGAACCAAGCTTTTGAGTAGTTTGTATTCAAACACTTGAAGCAACACATGTTTATGTTTTCCTCAACTTTTGTGGCAAATACTCATAGTGGCATGATGTTTTACTACTGTCATGACCTTTTAGGGAGGAGGTTGGGATGATGAGGAAAGCATCTGACTTTGGTTTCTTTAGACATATCCACAATCTTTCTGTAACCAAATTAGTTGCCTATATTTAAGCAAACCCTAATCAGATCAGAAAACACTCATTGGTCTTCTTAGAATGAGGACGACACATAAAGTTGAAAGATAGGTAGTATGGTAAAATGCATCTTTAAAGTCAGTAATAATATCCCTTCAGTAATACAAAGGGATCTATGCATGAATCCAAATACAAATACCTCCCAGATTGACAGAGTCCTGCCTGTTATTCCCACAGCCTGTTTTGGCTTTTCCGCCTAAGTCCAAGCTGTATGGAGTTTGGCTCTCCAAAGACGGCGCTTATCTCGTGACGTGGGTGTCTGCTTGTAATATAATGTGAATGATAGAGCCACCTATTATTGCTACATCCCATAAAGTGACCTTAAAGTGTTATTGCCTTCCCCCGAAGATGAGCAAAAAAAAAAAAGAATGTATATAATAATAAAAGAAATAGCAGAAGCTGTTACCTACACAGGAATTACAATTCAATATTTATGGTTGTTTTCATAACCTTTTTTTTTTCAGTATTTACCAAACATTTATTGGGGTCACTCCTTATACAACTAATTTAGCAATAAAAAGCTATATTTTTTGTATACCATGTAAAATTCAATATACCGTAAATTGTGTCAAGGGAGGTGAGACATTGCTCAGGCTTTAAAACACAAACAAGGGCTTTGGTGTAGCACAAACAGGATTGCTAGGCACCTCCATTGAAGGAAGATATGATTACGCTCAAGTTGAAATTAACATCGTTGATTGTATGAATGAATGATTGACAAGTGTAATTTTAAATACAAGTGATAATCTGTGTCTAATCACGTGAAAATGATGAGGTATTCACTGATTCTCGAAAAGGTATAAAAATGGTAATACTTTAGAATTTTAAAATGTTGAAGAGCCTAAAAGGGGAAGTAAATCAGGAGGTGTGCATGAGTGTATGAGCTGAACAGTAAGACGCACACACATTTACACACAAACTGACCAAAAGTAACTGTAACACACACACACGTTAACACAGAAAGTTCTAGAAGCAGCCACTGTTTATCTTCAACTCGTTTAATCAGACTTTCAGATATTTTCTGAATTATTATTATTAACAATTTTTAATCATTATAATTCAATCATTGAAATCACAATCATCATTGAGTTGTATGTTTTGCCCTGCTTAATTTTTGCAATCAAAACACCAATTATAATTTAAGTCTAAATTGTGGACACCAGTTTTTAAGGACTGTGACTTTAGCATCTTTCATGGTTCCTATTGGTTACCATGAAATTAAGAGACACTAGGGATTTATAGGCGTGGCCATTAGTGGTGTTTCAGCTTAAATAGTTTTCAGTAAACCCTAACTTGGTAATACCACTAGAGCTGAGAACTCTCCCTTTAAACAGAGAGCTGATCCAGTACTTACTGAGAAGCAGGATCTAACAGGTAGAACATCAATACACATGGAGCAAATGTGGACTGACATAAGTGAAGGCACTGTACAGTTTTTAGCTCTTTCTTTTTAACCGTTCTTTGCTTTCTTTCTTTATAGAACTTTCAATACTAAGTCAATCCCGAGATCTGTATCTTTGCCTGAGCATGATGGACGTGCGCGTGCTCCCATTTACACTTTATCACATCTTGTCTTCATCACACCTGAAACCGTGCAGATGAGAGTCATATGAGACAATGGTTTGCCCTCAATTAATTTTGTTATGTGAGCCTTATAAAGCCTGATAGACTGCCAACGTTAATCGCATCCACCTTTTGTTCAAGAAACTTTGCATGTTGGGAACATTTCCTCAGGGCGTGTAATTGTTGTTGATCCTGTCGTTTCCTGTCTGAAATTTCACTGAGTGACTTATAACTTACAACTTAAGCAACGAGGTGTTTAATATTCAAGGCTAGTAACTTTATCCCAAGCGGTGACCTAGGACTTCTGCAAATATATACATTGCAATATGGCTGGAAAAGTATCATCAAACAGTGAAGTTAGAGGGCGGGGGACATTTCCTGCAAGACTGGAGCAACACAGGCAGGAGCTAATATTCTCAGCCAACATCTGAGACCTTATTCTATTAAGATGAAGGCCATCCTATTTTAGTCAGGTTGGCCTAGCCCAGAAAAAAATCTCAAAGTTATTTAAAAAAGGATCCCAATATCAACACGGCAGCGAGTTAGAGCCAGAGTGGGGGAGTTAACAGACTCTTCGCCATCTCCTCCGTGGCAGATGGGAAGAGGCCAGAGATGAGTTTTCTGGCGATGGCGTCCAAGGGGAAAATGAGGAGTTAAGCTCAAGTGCCTGGAGTCATTTACATTCATGTGAACAATGGAGTTATCTAGTTTGGTTTATTTTGACGATGAGGCCGAGGAATCCCAATTACATGGCGCAACGAGAAAACAGAGATTGAATGCCGTTGCTGCTATATAGAATGCAATTACAAGCAGGCGAATAAGAAAAAAAACTTTCCCATCTATCTTCTGCTTGTAATTCCTCTAATTGCCTACTGGCCAAAAGAACCTCAGACGCATCATCAAACATGTGAAAAAATGACAGCAAGTTACATCCAAACACAATTCAATATTAATGCCATTAATAGAAGACCAACTTCAAATTATCTGATGCAAACAGTGACCACCCAAGTCAAAATAATGTATTTCCTGTTTTTTTTTTTTTTTCCATTATGCTAACAGGGTGTGAATGCAGCATATACCCCAGCCGCTGCCAGTCAGGGTGGTGAATGGTGAAGTCAGCAGAGAGGAAGACAGTCAGAGGAAGAGGAGAGAAGAGTGAAAGGAGCAGCTCTTTCTTTCTCCATCGCAACATGGTGAGTCAGAGAAGTGACCCTCGAGTACAATTGCTAAATCCAGGCTTCCATAAAGACAAATAAAATGAACACAATTCACAGCTCCTGCAACATTGGAAATCAAAACACAAAAATCCAATACACAAGATGGCTTTGACTAATTAACTAAGAGTTCACTATGGGCTGTGCACTTCTATAGGAGCCTAATAATATTCAGGAAAGCACCTGATAGCTAAATTGAGATGACCAATCACGGAGCCCCGCAGCTGGCACCGCAGTACAGACAGCAGCTCAGTCTGAAAGTGAAGGCTTCCCCTCTGTGCTGCTGACAGCTGACTTTAACCGACCAGTTGTGACGGTGCATCCTGAGGAAAAAAAAACGTGGCCTTATTCAAGAGTTTTGACACGGTGACAGACACAGATGCATATGAAAAGCCTCCTAATCAGACGGACTTCTTGTGCAAAAACTCGTTTTCCTGTTGCTGGCAGGGGTCCTTTGTACACAAAATGACACTGTGAGCACTGGACTAATACACTCATAATGCTGTTTGCTGAGTCACATGTTGACTCTAATAATTGGTCTCATTCATTTCTCCAGCCTCATGTCTCTTAAACAGTTCCATCATTAGTGAAGCCAAACGGAATTTAGGTTTAAGGAGTAAAAAGCATGTGTCACTAAAACTGAATTAGCCCTCATTGCCCATGGGCTCAAACTAGACGTTTAAGCATGAATTCACACTGTCGAGTCTCTATTAGTCTGTCTCAATAGCAGCTAAATGAAGCTTAGCCCGAGTTCAATCAGCAAGATTGCCTCATTCACAAATCTGTGCCCTCTGCTCTTTCTTCAGCGCTCTTTCCTAATCAGTTCAAGCTGAATTTTCTTCCCACGAACTGTAGTGTTTGTTTGAGTCGGAGGTCGATTCCGAAATGTAGGATCAGACATGAGTCATTCTGATTATGCCTTGTATTAGAGGTTTAATGTCGTATCAGTGGGGAGTAGCAGTGTGGACTGAATCAGTTATGTTAGTCTTTTCTCAAGTAGGTGGGAGCGGTGTTAAACTGTGTTAACATCCATCCAATTACTGTCCACTTTCGATCTCAACTACAGAACACACATACCTCCACCTTATATAGAAACAATTGCAAAGTGAGGGTATTTATTTTGGGCATTTTTGGGACAGACTGTTGGGGCAGTTTTGAAGCTTGCATGGACATGAAACTCTCCCCAGAATAAGTTGAAGAGAAGCTGCATTGAAACACATCAAACTCAAAGATACAAGCCTGTGGACATAAAAACAGAAGAAGAGCACATAACTGCAAGGAGCGTTTCATCCAATGCCTGAACTTTTTTTGGCCACTTGGGGGCAGCGCTGACATATCAACTTTTTAACTTTTAAGTCATTGTGAACTTGTTAGCAGACTGCTTTTTTTCCTACTTCTCGCTGTGACAGAGCAAGATTAGCATTTATTTAAATTTGTGTTTCTGGTCATCCGGAGATTTTTTTTTGCTCGTTTAGCTCTTTGTTCTCTACTAACTTTTAAGGAAAAGTCTCTAACTGCGTCTGTCTGCTGTTTGTCTGCTGAGCAGGTAGTGTACAGTGGGTTTTTATGGCTTTTTAACTGAAAACAGCTGCCTGCTGTGGTGGGAAACGACACTGTGTGAGCAGACAGCTGGACAGCTAAACAATGAGCTGAAACTCACTAAAAAGCTTTGTAAAGCCGAGGGATGCTACAGATTCAGCCCACAATTCTCTGCAGGTTCATCACTATGAAAAACCCCTTTCACACACACACACACACACACACACACACACACACACACACACACACACACATTTTTACATATATACATATATATAGCTGCTTTACAAACATGATAAAGCAGCTATCAGTTTACTTTTAGAATTTGAATCAATTTATGGATAAAATTGGAAACTACAATATGTTCTTTCATCCTGTTTGCAGCAAGATTAAGATGACAATGTATAAAATATGTTTATCATAGCAATGACAACTTGTCCATGGTTTGATGCTGGAGAGCAAGTTTAAAACAAACAAGGTAAACATAGCCAGCAGCCGTTCCCAAAATTCCAATCCATACCTCAAAAAAAGAAGGCCCACCATTTCTTGATGTTGCGATCCTTCATTTTAGCAAAATACGAGCAAGGCATCCATTCCCAGCTTTATTGTCATTGGATAAAGGTTTTCTCTTCTCCTCTTTTTTTTATTCCAGCTGTACATATTGATAGCAGACAGTTAGATGCTGCTCACAGTGCCACAGTCCGGACACTTATTCCACCATCCCTCGGCTATATTGTACGTCAGAAGATAGGATGTGCAATATTCTCAGACCAAGAAATGAATCCGCAGAGATTTCTTTGTGGCTTGTCCAGATAATCCTTTTGGTCAAAAGAAAAAGAAACCCTCTGCATTCGCTGGAGGCGTCGGGGAGTGGGGGGGATTCTCGAAGGAGGCGGTTTTCATTTCAGTTTGAGGCCCATACTCGTGGCCGTGCGTCTACCATGCTGCGATCAAGTTGAAAGATATGGAGTTGAATGGCTGAGGAGCTCAAGTAGAAAGCACTTCAGGTAAATTGCCAAAAAAATCTATTTGAGGATAAACTTCCTATTTTTAAAATTAACGTGTTCGGCAGGTCAAGACAAAGGGAAGTAAGAGAAAGGAGAGGAAAAGATTCCCTCTGCAATGTGCTGTCTAGGGAGGAGTAAATATCTCTTTTTCATTATTTAGGTTCCCTCGGGCTGTCAGCATCCAAACCACTAAGATTTAAACTGAAAAAATATTGTCTGATGTGGTCTGAATGCTGAATAAAACTGAAACCGCTTCCTTATCAGATATGTTTTCATGTTGGGATATGCTGTGTGTGTGTGTGTGTGTGTGTGTGTGTGTGTGTGTGTGTGTGTGTTTGTGCTTATGGGCACGCATACAGGCGTGTTTGTGTGTGACGAGGCACCGAGTTGCTCCCATTCCTAGAAGCCCCCCCAGGCGCCGGGGAGCATCTGCAGCCCTCTCTTTTCCATATGCCCCGTGCCTCTCAGTCTCACTCAATCATTAATTCAGGGTGATTATGAATTAACAAGCCACCATCACTTTTTTTCCCTGTCAGATCAGCCTGATTTTTCATCCCTCTTTTATGATTTCGACAGTGAAAAAGAGCATCTAATTATGCAGGCAAAGCTGTCTCAGATGGACGGTTTAGCATGATGATGCTGGGAATACGCTTACTATTAGCAATCCAGGGTTTTTCAATTAGAAAAACTGAGATTATCACTTTGGAACTTCTCAGCTTGGGTGTATGGTAAAAGTGAAGGAGATGGAGTTCAATTCTCTTTTGTCTTTTTGACAAAAAATATCCTAGATTCAGGCAGATTGGGCCACCAAATGTCATGTACAAGAGAATTTTGTTAATATCACTTTTCATGTGGTACAAGCCCAATATGGCTGCCACGAATTGGGAGAGCTGGAGGAGGAAAACAAATGAATATCTTAAAAAACGAAATGTAGCCAAAAATTGATTTCCCCTGCTGTACGTCGTGCACCGAGATGCTGCAGCACCGAAAACGTAATCTCCAGAGTCGGCGCTCATCTCCCCAAAGTTTGCGAGACCGTGATGGAAATCCTCCCCAGGTGGCAAAGAGAACAGACCTCCCTCGGGTGGGTGGAGGGGGGAGGGTGGGCTCACTGCGCCAACACAGAGACGCACAACAACCAGACAGATGCTCGCCAACACAGGGGCCTGAGCGCAGCATCCTCCAGTTGAAGGGCGGTCTCCTTAATCACCATGACACCCCGTTGCTCTGTTGTTTTGGCAAAACAATGTCGAAGCAAACAGACAGAGCAAACTTGATTGGATATGTTCTGTTGGGAGCAAGATTTACAGGCTTCAGGCTCCTTTTTTGGGGGGGCGACTGACTGTAGAGGAAATTGCTTGACATTAAAGTGGTTTTTTAGTCACTTTTTTATATGACAGGATCTAATGAATCACAGTCTTACACTATTTTTGAAATCAAGTTTTTATTCAGTGAAAGTTTGATGCACAGATGTGGTGTAAGTTGGTAGTTGGTATAAATTTATTAAAACACCTAAATGGTATCAGACTTCACTTCATTCAAGACCAAGGCCAAGACTTTGAAATGAACACATTTCTATGATAGGTAAAAAAATATAGAGTTAACATCTGGGTGTCTTGAGTTTCAGCTGATTTTAATAGCAGATAAAATAGCAGGGTCAAGACATTTTTTGGGATGAGATGAGAGAATTCTTTATTGATGGATGAGGATGAGGGGTGTTTGAAACTGGGCATAGCTGTGCTGTAATTTTGTATTATTATGAAAGGTTTTCCCACCTTGACAAGTAGTAGTGATGGAGAAGAGTTAAGTGAAAACCCCTGAGCAGGTTCATCATGAATGTGGAGAATATGCTGTACATATTCCTCTTTGAGAAAATGTAGTACCACACCTGTCCACTATGTGTCCTCAGTGAGTCTACCTCTGCACACCACCTGCCTGCACAGCTGTTCCTCATTGGCTCGTTAGTGTCACCAGCAGACAGAGGTGACACTACTGTATTGTCTGAATTGCTTTTCTGTCTGAATCCTCTTATTTACCTTGACGCGCCACTTCTGGAAATATTGCTGATGTTGCGCCTGCTTGTCGATACGTCTGACAACTGTTTGCCTGATCCTGCCTTCGTGATGCCAAATGTGAGCTCGTCCATTGATTAAGTAAACTATCTTTTAACCTTCTACACTCTGTCTCTCAGGCTAACTGCAGTCTGTCACTTGGGATGTTGCTGTCTGTGGAACTTTTTTTTACAGTCCAAGCTTTGGACTGACACAGACAGGTGACGGGTGACAATCTGTAAAACAGCCATCTATTCTTATGTACTTATTATTTAACCAAATATTTATTGCTTTAGCATTGGAATATTAGACATTTAAAGTGTTGCAGCAGGATAAACTGTTCTTGACCTTTTAGCAATCTATGTCTGAGGTGCTTTGCTTATTCAGTTTTTTTTCCCCAAGAAAATTGCCTCTTGATTTCTAAGTATTTGGCAGTGTTTGCAGCTGTTTCAAAATCTGGCTGGAGCTGCATACAGCTGTAGAATTTGGTAATAAGATTTATTCTGATGGAGAAAATCTTTTAAACGAATGTGTTGGTTCATGTGAGGAACAGATTGATTCATTTTCCACCAAGTTTTGTAGCAGCAGACCTGTGCCCAGGTTTGAAAGATCACACTTCCTCCTCCTGTTTTCTGCACCACAGCTGGGCCACATCTTCACGATTTCCTGCAGCACGTGTCCGGCCTCGGCAATACCGCCGCGCCGAGCCTGCCCCGCCGGCTCCCAATCTGTCATCTGCGCCGCGCAACCATTCACATTTCACAAAATGGGTTTTGATTGGAGGAAAAAAAGATTCCAATAAATGCTTTTTGAGTGTGACAGGTGTTTACAAATAGCGGGTTGGTGCTTTTGTGTACCAACAGTAGACCGTCCAGCACGTTCTGAAGGTGCATAGAAATGAGAGAGAAAAAGATTTTCCAGCAACATCTGCTGTCAGTCTGTCGGGACGGAGCCAGCCCGCCCTGCACACACCTCTGTTACCAGGTTTTGATGTTGCCATAAGGCTCTGTGAGACGAAAACATGTATGTTAATGGATATACTTTTGTGTTATTTTTCCACAGAACTCAAGGACACCTCCAGCTTACAACAAGTGACTTTCCACTTTGGGTTGCAGTTGCAAGGTAAGAAACTTTTTTTCCCCACTTAGCTCTTCAAATATGAGAAGAACTTCACGACATTGTCATCACACATGAGAAATTATTCTGTTCTCCTCCATTACAGGAAATGATGATGCTGCGCGCAAAGAGGCTTCTCTTCACTCTGCTTTTTCAGCACTTGACCTGAGCGAGCTGCGATTCGGTGAGTCCCAAATGTGCTTAATGCTCCCGTGGGGTTATAACAAAAGCCTGACTGGATATGTAGTGAAAACCTAATGAAATAGATAGAGTGTGTGGGAGACAGATGAGGAGTTATCCAACACCCTAAGGACTCAGAATAGGGGCCCAAAGGAAAGGCTTTATCAATTCTTGGTGTCGCTTTAGCAGCTCAGGAGTGTGTATTTTGAGATGACATTTCTTAAAACAATGGCCCCGTCTTAAAGGATGAGCTACAGGAGTCTGACTCAGTGGACAAACTAGAGTGGTCCGGTGTGCTGTAATGAGCTGCAGGGGTTTGACTTGCTGAGCTGGCAGTAAGTTGTCTGACTTCCAATGACAAACCACAGGATTCTGGCAGAGATGGCCTTGTCGTCTTCTTCCTGCTCGTCAGGTTAAAAATCCCATCACATGATCAGCCTCAAACATCCCTGAGGCATATTCCTCCTCTCCTGCCCTGGGAGCTTGCCCAGTGTCCTGTCATTTTTGGTATTCTAGAAACACTGCCCAAAACTCATTATTTATATGTAAAAAGCCAGATGAAGCCTCAGTGCTGTATTTCTCTAAGAGATGCCTGAGACAGTGCCCTAAGACTCAAATTCCTCCCAATAAAAGAAGCCACGAGATGTATTGAAGTCTAACTGTAATAAACCAGTGCCAATGAAGTGGAGGGCGCTGATCTCCATCAGTAGAAAAAGAATTAAATTCCAAAATGTAAATGTAAGGCACACACAATAGAAAAGTACTAAGAAGCACGAATAAGGACAGAGCCAGAAGGAGACAGCAACACCAACACGCAAGGTCATTTCAAATCTTCCACATCATCCAATTTAAAATGTGCCCACGCATTTAAACTCTTGTTTCCTTTCGCAAGGCTCAAGCCCTGCATGAAAATACACTTGGAAAAGTTTGCACCCAAGAGTTTGCAACCAGGCCCTAAGTCACTGTCTGAAGAGTTGAACAGTGCTGAGGAATTGGACAGTTCTGAAACAGGCGGATGTGTTAAAATTTACTTAAGTTTTAACACATATCAGTTTAACTTAGAGAGCAATAAATTCATTCACAAATGAACTGTGTTTTTACTGGCAACAGTTTTGCAAAATGTTTCTGAGTTCATGTAGTAATAACCTTGATACAATCATGTGTTCACAAAGTGGTGAACCTCTCTCCATCCTTGCTTGTGAACGAGTCTTTCCAGGATGAACCTTTCATACCTACTGGCGTTAGAGGTGACCTTAGTTTTGTAGTATGTATGTCGTGTATGTATCAGGTATGGTTTTATCTTCTGTTATGTCATTGTTTTTATATATCATTGAAGCGGTCAGTCATATTTTGGATGCCCAGAAAACACACAGACTTTAGTCTTTGTCTTGGTCAGCCTACTTTCTGAAGGACGCTCAGAGTGGTCGATTCTGTTGCACTCTGGTTGTTAATGTGTTGAAAGGTTGGTTTTTAATCACTTTCTGAATCCAACCTTTGCTTGTTTATGTGTGTGCATTTAGATTAGAGTGCTCCCTTTTAATTAGAACAACATGAGGCTTTAAGTGATGAAATTTTCAGTAAAATCCAGAGTGGGATTGTAGCAAGTCCCAGGTCAGAAAATAACCTTTTACCCGAAGCTTTTTAGATGCCTTTTCATTCGAAATGGCCTGCTCAGTTGGTACATAATCCTTTCATATGAGGAAAGCAAAGCACTCTTTTCATTATTCATGCCCACGATATGAAATCTGCCCATTTTTAGGAAACATGGTGAAACTGTTGTACCAGGATCAGAACACTGGGAACACACACACACAAAAGTGGTGGTTACGTGTTTCCTTATCCATTCATCTATGTTGTTAATTTATGCAGTTTTTAAAGGACATGAATTTGCAGTTTTGGTAAAAATTACAGCGTTGTGTAATCATACTGCTGTTACAGCCATTTTGGTACATTCTCCCACATGCCGTCCTTGAGATGAAAAAGCACTGCTGAGCGAGAGCTGCTAACCTTGGATGTGATGAGTTGTCGTTCAGTTTGGAGAGCTTATGATAATGGCTGCCCCTGGTTTTGTGAATGGGGTCGTGTATCTGCTTTTTTTTCCCCTCCTCCCCCCCGCTCTCGGTATCCCCAATTCCCTCCCACAATTCATCTCTTGGGGGGGCGTTTATTTCTCGCCGGGAGCACGTCCGCAGATAGTTTGATTCAGACAAGGGAAACCATTAGGAGCCCTGTAATGCAGTTTTTGGCAAGAGAGAGGTCCGGGCATTCATTACGCTGCTCCTTCTTTATTTAGGAGCAACTTCATCAGCAAGCCCTTGTCATTTAAGGACAAAAATGCAGTTTAAAAAAAATATATATATATATATTTTTTTTCACACCATACTAGTTGCCAGCAGCAGGAAAAATAGAGCAACATTTCACATCTACCGTCTTCGTCACTGCTGTATCGTCATAATGAATTAAGGAACAATCCACAGATTGCTGTTTTCTATTTCTTTGGCTTGTGCCCCCTTTTGTAAAATGAACCGGGCACAGCCTGTTCAACCCTGAATTATGCTTTTAATTTTTCGCTCAATAGAATTACACTCATAAAACACGGTGCTGAAGTGAAGATTTTTAACATGCCAAATGTTGCCCGCTGTAAGAAAATGGATGGTTAAAAACAAAAGCGAGAGAGCGAAAATTCAGGTGCTCTCGCCACTTATCTGTGAATGTCAGTGGCGCTATAATTTCAAATTTAAGGCCATGACATCTATTTTTATTCTTATTTATGAGAAGGAAGAGTGGCTTTTATCTTGAAGTCCAAAGTGTTTGACAGCGCTAATACACAATATTCTTCAGCTGACATGAAAATAAACTCTTCGTACCAAATGAGCATCTGTATTCGTCTCCCGGCACGCTCGCTCCACTCGCTCCAAGGGCCTCGTCCTGAAATTGCTGCTTGCTCATAGCAGCCTCTTTTCATGTGACGTGATCTGGTAATCCATCTTCAAAGCCCCCACCCCCCCTTCGCCATGTCTTTCCTCTTTTATCGCAGGTGGATGTGCTGTAGCCCGAATATCTTATGTATGAAAAATTTGCCGTCCCTGCACTTTTTTGCTTCGTATGTTGCAGCACGGTTGATGGATAGAATGTGTCACTTGGCGCAGTGCTCAGGGCAAGATGCATGCTTTTGGAGACGTGGGGGTTTATCCCTGAGAGTCAGGGGACTGGAGACTGGAAGGTAAAGGCCAAAGACCCGCCCGCTTTGTTCCTGTTAACTACCGTGACCTGACAGGGACAGAAAATCCACGAGAGAGCAACGCGTCTCTCGATTATCTCGGCTGAGGTCCCAGAGAAAAACATCTATTATTTAAACTCAGCTGCTACACCGCTGCACCTTTGCAGCACAGACAACACCTTCACTTTGTGCTGCTCTTAAAAATCCATAGAGATGTGTTGAAGTTAGCTTCAGCAGTTCGACTCTGCCATTTGAAATCGTTATTTTTGTGGTCAAAGAGACGCACGGCTGCTGTTGAGAATTTTAAAATGCTCGAACTTTTTATAAATGTGGTGGCTTGTTTTAAAAAATGCAGGGATGATATTGAATTAGCTATGAGCAATACAAGGCAATATGAATAAACCTGTACATGTCATTTTGACTCCATTCTGAGTTTGACAAAGGACAATAAATGTTTATATGGAAATATTTAATTTAAGGCTGTCACTGATCATTATTTTGGGGGTAAAATGATTAGTTTTTTAGTCTATTTAAAATTCCAATATTTCAACTATCCAAATCTCTCAAACGTTATTTATTTAAAATTTTCTATTCCATCCAGCTACTACTGCATTAATCAAACAAATTCAGCCGTGTGCCATCCTCGCGGTTCTGCTAGATCCTCCATCCAGGACAGGACCCGGCCTCAGAGCTGACAGGTCACATTCAGAGTGTTCCCGTAGACTCGCTATTCTGAGCAGGCAATGGGCAAGGCGGCCTTCAGCACTTACAGGTCCTGATGATATTATTTCAACAGGCTCTCGGTGGCGTGGAGAGTCATTGCAGTGGTTGAGAGCTAATGGGCCAGATGTAAGAGCCACCTGGCCGGCGCCAGGCCCTCCGTATGCTGCCGCTGACGGAGCCAGTCATGCAGAGCCGAGCCTCGGCTGTCTGCTGCCCGCCGTTTCTCAGGCACGAGGGCTCATTGCAGCTCATTTAGCAGAGCGACTGTGCTCATCGCGGTGACATTCTTCGGCAACTTTTTTCCGCGCACCCGAGTGTGGAATCCGCGCTGGCATTTAAAAGTAATGCTTCTGGTGATTATAACTTAAAGCCAGTATTAATATTTTTTTTTCTTATTATCACGACATTAACGCAGCTTGAACTGTAAAAATAGAGGTCACGGCACCAAGCTCTGAAACCAAAATCCATCACTTTGAATTAGCCGCGGGCGACGTGCGAACGCACTCCAAATATCTGTCTATGCATTCCCGAGACGCCGACACGCTGCTATACCTGGTATGTGGAATGAGCAGCGCTTCTGGCAGCTCGCCCATTTAATTCATTTAACACTGAAGAAAACAGAGCACCTCTGGCAAACAGGGCTGCGGAGAATAGAGCCGTGAATCTTGATTGTGGGGGTAAATGAACAGATAGGTCTGGAGGTGTGTCATCTGTCTGTGAGCAGAGATGCATTAGTGTGGATACACCCCGTCACTCCTGTGTCCCCGGTAACCTCTCGGAGAAGACGACATCGAGCTCATGAAGCTGCTCTCTCATCTAATATGTCATCAGAATGTGTCTGGATATAGAAAAGAAAATGTCATAAAGTTGCACTTCCTGAGATTCAAACGTTACTTCAGGCAGTATTCTAGACAACTGAAGGCGGCGTGGTATGCATGTACACTTGTTTAAATATTCATGGAGAGAGGGCAGGAGTGGTGTGTGGCTGGAGTGTGATTTACACCAGCAATAAGTTTGTGTCGGCGCAGAGGTCGACAATGCCCCCGAGCAAACTCACAGAGCCGTGGATGGGAGATGATAGCCTCCCACCAGCGATGACCTCTTAAACTGCTCTGCTGCTCGGACTACTCTGACCTGCGAGTTGAAGCATTTACTGAAATCACACATGTCGCATAGGTTTATTCATATTTATCTTGACGGAAAACTGTTCAGGAGCAGGATCGATCGTGTGGATTGTTGGGGAATAACAGTTTTATGGGACATTATCCTTCATGTAACTCTTGGGGCCAGATGTCTAAAACAAAAATTCTGTGCGCACTAACACAGAAATAGACTTATAGAGACAAAGATTTATAAAACTGTGCAAATGCGTGATGGATCAATCTGAATTGTGCACACATGTACAAGCCTGATTTCCACTTCCACAGCCATTTATCGTCATGGACATGTCTGTAATAAATCAAACACGTGAATCCGCTCCTCTTGTCTGTCAGTGAGAAGATTGACTCAGAAACAAA
Organism: Centropyge bicolor; assembly: GCA_037975185.1. Taxonomy (NCBI): domain Eukaryota; kingdom Metazoa; phylum Chordata; class Actinopteri; family Pomacanthidae; genus Centropyge; species Centropyge bicolor. The sequence goes on along the minus strand of JBBMOC010000049.1, from coordinate 1,706,524 downwards.
CATTTGACAGACTCCCTCTGGTTAGGTCCTTCAACCCTGTCAGAGCAGTCAGTCTCATGCACAGCAACTACACATTCCTACTTTAATTCATCACGTCATGTAGAACAGTAAACATCATAAAACACTGTAAAAGTAATCAGCGCTGATTTTGAGATTTTTTCATTCTTTTCAAAATTAAGTGTAAAAAGAAAATTCGAAAAAACAAAAATTGGTCATTTGTTAAACTTACAGCAGTGTTACCTGTTTTTCTTTTTTTTTGGACCTGTGACCTCCTGTGGTCATGCGAATAATGGCTGTTCTCTCTCACAAGCAAAGTTACAAGTTGCAAAACCTCTGAGGGATCAGTTCTGGGTGGATGGTCGGGTCAACAAAGCGTGTGATTTGAAACGGGAGGCCAGGGTTCACGATCGGTGCTTTCTTTTAACCATGACTGAGCCGAACCCTAACCAAACATTTTCATTAACCCAAACTGTAACCAGTGACATTGGTCATTTTTCTCACTGCATGTTTTTCTTTTATAGATTTAACCTATGGAAAGTTGTGGATAATTTCTCTTTGTGTGAGAACGGTTTAGATGTCTGGTCCCAGGAATGTGCGATCCTGCCAACTGTGTGCTAAAAGTTTGCTCTTTATGTTCTCCTTACATAGAGTATGTTAAGTATTTATGTAAAGATTTTTTTTCCTCACGGCGCTGAATTTCAGATCAAACCCGAGAGGAGGTGGTGTTTATGTCGCCCAGCAGGTGAAGATAGGCGCCCACATTAAACATGAATGAGATTGTTTTAATATTAATAATATATTAAAAATGAATGGACTCCTCTGAAGAAGGCATGCTCCTCACCGATCGATCTCTCGAAGAGGGAGGAAAAAAATGGTTTTAAAGCAACCAGAAAGCATTGCCCTTCTCACCCCAGCCATTAAAATTGCCTCCGTCAAGAGAACAAACTGCTCCTGGGAGATGTGCACGGCGAGACATAAACAGCGAGGCGCGTCGGCCCCTGTGCGTCTCCGGCACTCCGTCAGCCATCACTGTCTGGGCCTTCCCCCTCAGTCCTTAAATCTGGAGCGACAGGGTGTCACTGGGAAAACCCATTGAGCACACTGCGGGACGATGGCTCCGTGCCCTTCTCCATCACACCTTTGTTCCATCCTCCTCTCCGAGCCATGACAAGGTAGGGAACGAGTTATCACACCCGTCAGCTTTATGAGTCCCCGTCTGCCTGTGCCGCGGTAATAAAGCCATTGTGCTGCTTCTTCAAAATGGGGCGAGTCAGAGCAAGTGATGGGAAATTGGTCAGCGGAGTGTCGTTGAGGGGCAAAAAAAAGTACATCCTGCGTCAGTGGCTTCTTTGGATGCATTGTTGGTTTGATTAATAATATGAGGAGAAAACCCTCATTCCTCCAGAGTATTTTCCACCTGAGAGCCATGCAGGCCATTAAATCCAAAAATAGCCCTGAATCTCTCTCTCAAAGCTCAACGAGAGCAGAATTTTATATTTACTGCCAACGTGAATTTCCTTATTTAAATGAGTCCATCTTAAGACTGCTGCAGGAATCCAGAGTATTTATTTGCTGATTCAAATGACCAAATGACTTTTTTTTATATTAACTGTAAATAATGCTTTATGGACTACATACACACTGCTGTCAATCATAAAGCAAAATCTCCTCTAGTGGCTTCAGATGCATTATTTTTCGGTATGGCAGCCAAAAATGCCTCCATAGAGGATTCCTTTATTTCAGGAGAGCTGGGGAGATTTTTTTTTTCTGGGAGACACGTTAGACAGAATCTGAACCTAACGACCCGCTGTGCACTGCGAGGAGTAGTAATTGTGTGAGCAGTAATTGCACTCTCTGCATCTGCTAGGGAGAATAAGGGCCATCACTGGGTCAGATGCCTGCCGCCTCCAGCAACATTTAGCCAGCCGCAGCACATGTGAACGCTAAGTCCACTGGATATGTACAGTACGATGGGCAGTGGCGAGGAAACATCCTCATCCCCATCCACTGCAGCATCCAGTGCTTTCCAAATAAAAATATTGACCAACATCTAAGTAACCGTGCGCTTCACATCCATTTTGGAGAATTGTTTCTTAAGTTGCTCCTGACAGCGCACTCAAGTTATTCAATGGCCATTTTGTGCTAAGCCCACCTCTGCCAGAAGTTCATTGAGAGGGTAGTTTGTCAAGTGCATTGCATTAATTGTTAAACTTGCAGGGGGTGTTGTGCACCTGGAAATGAGGCCATTTGTATTACCTGTCATGCTACTTTTGGAAAAAAAAAATAGAACATAAAGCTGGCTGGAAATTACCGCAGCGCTGGAAGTAATGGCACATGGGTAAGAGGTTTTCTCTCACGCTGATACGGAAAACAGTATCTCATGTATTATGCCTCTGTTTAAGTTATGTTCTCATGAAAACTCAAAAATATCTACAGTGAATATATTTATTTAACCATAAATTCTTACTTTAATTTGACAATCAATTGACAGGAAATTCAACAACTCATGTCAAATACTCATTTCAGTCATTATAAAACTTTACAAATGTGAGCAGTCATTGCCTGTTTTATAGGATTGTAAATTAAATGTCTTTTGAACTGTTGGTTGGACAAAACAAGTAATTTGAAGATTGTCCCTAGAATCTGAATTCAGCCTTCATTTTTCACATTGAGCCATTAATTTAGACAAATAATCCGATTAAGGATTAATGTAACATATACTGATAATAAGCATTAATTGCAGCCCTAAACCTGTGGCTGAAAGGCATTTCCTTTGCTCTACTAAGAACCCGAAGCCGAAATAAGAATATGCCCTAAAACATAATCTCTCTCCTGATGCAAGACAGTTCAGTCAGTGCTGCTGACAGTTGAAGCCATCTTCCAAAAATAGAAGGCTCAAGTCTGTCATGCTGTCAGAATATCAATCCTGGAGGAGTGCGACTGACAGATTAGGACGCCGCATTTACATATCTGTCACCTTCTGGACCAGAAAAATGCGACCGGTTCCATACTCACTGTGTCTGCACCAGTCTCTAAATTAGTATCAGCTTGACGATTTGTGTTATATCATTCGCAAATCTGTGGCTTATTGTGAGTCACAGTAATAGAATATATGTTGGTTTTGGTGTTGTTAGTTTGTTATTGCATTTATTCTGAGTGGTGGATGGGTTCCAAATGCCAGAGGCAGTACATGCTCTACAAAGGGAAGTAGATTGGAGGCAATTGGAACGGCATCTAACACAGTGGACCCAGCTGACTGGATCAGTTTGTTCATATCACTGTTGATGAAGTGCGACTGAAAAGCCACCGAGGGTCATTTATGTTCGTCTGGTTTTGTAATGGCTTTGGTTTTTGGAAGCTTTAAATCTGGGACGTTTCCTCCGCTGCAGTATTAACTTGTAGCTTCTTCCGGAGAGGAAAGTGATGCTTTGTGTGCTGAGATAGATTGATGAGGCCAGAGTCAAAAGCTTCCATTTGATAACAACTGTGGGATTTCAATGAAATGTACTTTTCAGTCTGATTTCTTTGAATAAGCGCTCAGAAGCACAATTAGTATTTGCGTCACATTCTGTCACTCCGTTTGACCTCCTTACTTCCTTCCGATCTGTCTTAACGTTTGACAAGAAACAAAGGCTGCAGCATGCAGAGCGGGGGCCTCCTGCAGAGGCCCCAGGAAGATTGATGCAAATTCACCTGTTCAATCTCTCTCTCTCTCTCTCTCTCTCCTCTGCTCTTTCCTACTTCAGCCTAAGATATTGTGCATTAGAGATAAGAGCCAACCTGGGCGACTAGCCTTTCAAAAGCAGCACTCCGGGGTAGCACTGACGAGTGGAGGTGAGCGCCGAGGTCAAAAGAAATGGCACATGATGCTGGAAATGGTCCATAAAAGCTCTTTCTGACATGACAGAGTCGCCCTGGATTCTTGCCAACGGACACTTTTTCACAGCAGAACCCTGTGGTGCCCGTCAGTGCTGGGGTCAATCCAGTGTGATTTACTGTAATGCAAGATCCAAACAGCTATTTGTGTATTGGGAACAATAACCCGGTCAGTAAACAATCTCTTCTGGCAACGAAATGCGAAAACGATACAGTTTATTTGATTGGGATACGCTATAAAAATGACCAATTTTTTTTGTGTTCCTCACAAAATCTAATCCGGAGCCTGCCTTAGTTTAGAGGAAACTGTGTTAAAAAAGAACAGTCACTTAATTGTCTCAAAGTGACAAAGTCTGCGTTTGGCATGTTCGGCAACAAGGCTACTGCGAGCTGGCGTGTCTCCATGCCCCTTCCCTGCACTCCTTCAAGGAGGAGTACAGCACATATGGCCCCCTGGGCGGTATGGATGGGTCGCCGCAATCAAAGTGGGAGGACATGAGCACGAGAAGTATCCCATCTGTCATAATGTCCTCTCTCTCTAAAATGGATTAATAACGGTCGGGAAGAGAACAGTGAGCAGAATAAAAGCATCATAATTATCTGCTGCAGAATGAGGGAACTCACAAGGGCGCACGACAGTTTTAGATTTCTGATTTGAGCTAAAGTCTGTTTTGTTAGTGCTCCATTTGGGCTGTTAGTCATCCTATCCAGTTTCAACATTTGCGTTTATCTCTTCCTAAAAGCGCTTCAACATTTTTTTTATTATTCTTTTTTTAAACACATAACCAGGCATCAGTTAGCAGGAAATGCATCTGCACCACAGCTGCTAACTCTGAATAACACAGACCAGCTAACAAGCCACAGTGGGAAATGGTTGAGAAATATTTTCATTCTCTCAAAATACTTCAGTGTTTTCTCGCGGCAGTTTTTCTCTTCTTTTACAATACGTAGAACTCCTCGGGGCTTTGGCAACGCACGCACAATGCTGGCGCTGCAACACGGGGAAGATGATGTTCTCTGATGGCCTGATGATGTGTGAAGCCCACACCTGTGAGTCTTGTAGAAGTCATGCAAGGATGTTTTAAATGTAATAGTAAGAGAGTGATTCTATTGCCGTGGTGTATTGCAGCAGTTTCTCATCAGTGCAAATCCAGCCTTGTATGATGGTACATATATTTCATTGTACATGTATTCATTAGTTAAAAGGAAAAAAAAGCTAGTTTCTCTATGTAACACAATTTATCCACAAGGCAGGTTCAAAGTGCTTTTCAGATATTTAAAGTTGAAAAAGACTTAACTCAAACACACTTGTACAATGGGAACTCTGATTGCACTGTACTTTTAAGTTTTCCTATAAATATCGAGCTAATCACATGAACGTCTGTAGGTGGATTCTCCCCATTAAAATTATTCTATCTACAGTGGAAGAGTATCAACTTAATAGTTCTGAAATTAGCACCTCCAGTATTTAGATCAAGTAGGTTGTGAAGTGTTTCATATTTTCAGGTGCTAGTTTCAGGTAGTGTTTCTGCCGTTCCAGGTGATTGAAGATCTCATATAAATTTGATAATCGAGTCCCAATAATTTTGATTTGAGATTGAAATTGGTTTTGATTCCTTATTGACAAGGTACTATAGATTGTCGACTCCAAAACTTCCTGGGCTAACCTGACTCCACACTGCATTTTTTACTCTGGGCCAACAGAGAAGCCTGAGGTGGAGCTGTCCACTCAGCTGTGGTGCTGAATTCATTCCACTCAAAGTAGCTTAATTCCCTTCCCTTCCTTATTTATTTGTTTGAGGCAAATGTATTTGTTAATTAATATGTCTGTTATTCTTTTGATTATTTAAAGACAAAACAGTGCATTTTACTGTAAATACACGGTTCTTGGGTTATTTTAACTTGAAAGGAAACAGTCTAGCTTTGTAAGCATGCGTGTTAAACATGATGTTTATTCCAGTTATACTTATGCTGGTAAGGAATTGCTTTTTGCCAAGTAATGGGAAAAAAGTGCTACACAGGAAGGTAAAAGCAACTGTAGGAGAGTGCAGAAGTACCTCTGTGGCTCTTCGGGGACTCTGCAGAATCACTGTCATGGGAAAGATAAGTTCTCAGCAGCATTAAATGCTAAAGCAGCTAACGTACACTGGTGGCTCTTATTAGCAACTGAAGAAGTGAAGAATCCACAAATTCTGTAACTTGACATCAGGAACTGTATGAAACGACTTCGCTGACTCCAGCTGCCTGTTTTGATTTCTCTCTCCGTGTGAGAATTTGCACAAACAGAGGCTGAGTAAATGGTGCTGCTAATCTGGAGCTTTTTAGACTACATAACAATCGAACCTAGTGTTTCTTGAATCCAATGGGAACAATGATGCTTCAGTAAAACAAATATAATCTCCCTTCCCCCGGGGTTCTCTGCCCACTTTAGATGGCAAGGCCTTGCCAGAAAACTATTTCAACCTCTACCTCTGATCAAACCCCTATCACTTACATTTTATTGTGTGGCTGTCCTTGCCGAGTCAAGAGAATTTGTAGACGTTATTTATGGAGGACTCATAGCCCTATTTTTTTTTTCCCTCCCAGCACCAATCCATTCAAGAGTGCACTTGCCTGTTGCACCCGCCTGATCAGAGTCTGGAGGTTTAATATGCTGCTCCTCCTGGTGGAATCGGTAAATAATCAAATAATAAATTTTACTCCGCAGCCAGTGTGGTGAAATAGAGGGTGTGTGTTTTTTTACAAGTGGTAATGAAAACCATAGCGCCACATCTCCACCTTAATCATAGGGTGAATATTTTTAGTAGCCAAGATGGAGTCACAATAAAAGGATCATAGCAGAGAGGGAAAATTCATATTCATTGAAGCCACTGTTATTGACTGTATGCTACACCGAAGGATACAGAAATAGCACAGCGTGTGAACAATGAAATTAAAATAGGAAAGGAGGGAAATGCTTCATGTTGGAAATAATGTGTAATCATTGATCAATCACGTGTAAAATTAATGTATAAAAGTCTGGTGCTGTAATTATTGCTTATTAAGTGATCGGAAGAGTTCTAGAAAAATGTAAACAAAAAAAGGTGTCTTATTAAAATGCTAATATATGCTGTAGGTTATTATAAACAGCACTTTCCCCGTGTTTACTGAGGTGACTACCAAACATGGAAGCCACGGGTTTCCACATTTTCATAACAAATTATTGTAACAGCAGAGGACGACATGTGCTGCCCACACACCTTTCTGAGTGTTTCACATCAGTTGTGCAGAAGGCGCTAAAGGCAAAGGCAAGACATATAAAATGTATTATAATTTTCAATTTTGACAAAGCCGAATTTCATATCTCCGTGTAGGAAGCCGCCCACGCAGAGCACACATTGAGATGTGAGGCCTGCGCCGCAGTAATTCAGCCTCACGCGGTTCGCAGCGAGTATAGGTGAGTGAGAGAGAGAGAGAAGCCACCCGAGCGCCCTTCTCCTCTTCATCATTACATTACATGTGGCATTTCAACCAGCCCGGACTAGCGCGAACATTAGTTTGACATTTGACTAACCAGGTTTAAAGCCTTAGAGCGTCCTCGCTTTCAAAGGTTCGGTTTCAAAGCGGCCCCGCTGCCACTTGACACTTGATCAAGTCGCCGCTTGGCTTTTCATGTAAAAGTGGACGGTCACTGCCGCTCACTGGTTCCCTTGTCTTGAGGGAATCAATTATTTTCATGGCCCGACATAAAATGTAAGAAAGTGATGAGCAAGAGCCTCCCACAGATGAGGAGGCTGAGCCAAAAGCGAAGCAGTCAACAACAGGCTGGAGTCGTATGTAGAATGTATGCTCTCTGCTGTTTAGTGCACGCTGATGCAAATCTCACTAAGATTGCAGATTTAGGCTGACTAATCCTCTGTTTGACCCTCCTGACAATTTGAGGATAATTTTGGCCCGGGGGCATCTCTGTCAGTGCATGATACAGACTCATTTGAGTTGTTCGCAAAAGGAAAACTTAACGCTGAACTGCTGGCAGACTCGCTGTCCACAGTGATTAAAATGAGCTGAAATCTGGTTGGTTGTGTCACTGCTGTCTGAGCATACCCACAACGGTAAAGGAGAGACTTTCTAATAAGCCGACCCGAAGTGATGACAAGCTGGATGTAGAGGAACTGTCTAGGCCCCTTTGTTTTCTAAGACAAACAGTGTAATAACAAAGAGAAGAACTTGCTCCAGTAGATGAGAGGAAGCTGCTGTTGTTGAAAGAGAGTCTTTGTCTGTTGACTTTAAAGTCAGGTACATTTTTTTAGGTCACAAAAAATCCAACATTGTTTCCTCCCTATTTGTTCCAATAAAATTCTCAGGCATAGTAACATATTCAACCACATATAAGAAATCAATTAAAACCATTTTGTTTTAAATAATTGAGCTTGTCTTCTTCGAGTTGGCCCAAACTGCTGCCGTGATTCGACATGATGCTGAACTATACAAACAAACTCGACTTAATAGTAAGATAAGAAATAAAAAAAAAACATGGTACGCTTGTCATTTTAGTCCACCTCATTTCACCTCTTTATCCGAGCTCTTCCCACATGGCGTATCCGTCCGACACCAGCTGGTAACGCTGATTAGAAGCCCGGTATTTAACAAGCCCAGAAAGTAAATCATTGGTAAGGGTTACAGTTTGATGACTGCAGACTGGTGTTGATATACCGCCAGGCATAATTCCAAAAAGCACGAAGCCAGAGGAAGAGATGATAGAATGAGGAGTCGCGGACGCCTGGATGTATCGATCGATCACAGCTAGACTGTGCAAATATCACCGAGATCTGTGATATTTTCTGAGTTGACTGCAGATTTAACTTCATGTTCTGACGTGATTATTGAATTCTTAAAAAAAAAAAAAAAAAAAAAGGCTTGCAGCATTACATACATGCAGTTCATTATAGCTGATGCTTATTGTGAGTGCAACTTAATCATAATGCAGGAATTAAGTTCTCTGAATCTTCCTGAGTAGAACTTCCACACACACCTCTTCTAGTTTTGAAAATCTCCTTATCTCTGGACTCTCAAGGTTGCCGGGTATGGTGCAGCAATAATGACAGCTGTTGTTCTAAAGCGTTTTTCAGCTCATCCAAGTGGCTGTGCCGCGTTTGCACGTCCTTGATTATCCCTCTCCACAGTGATGCGCACATCTTGTAATTAACGCACACCCACAGACGGATGCTCTGAGTGATCAGACAGATCTTTGGGCTAAATTAGCAGCCCTCATTCTGGAGGAGATGAGGGAAAGATTCTGCAGGTAACGTGTCTTTAAAGCTGACAAGTAGCTCCTAACCGTGATTAGCACAAACACAATGAACCTCTCTTCTTTTTGTGCTATTTGTTAATGGGGTTTGTCAGTTTTACTGGAAGAGAAGCTTCATGAAACGGTGAATTTAGAGCTTGAATTGCTGGATATGGCGCAACAGTTTGTGAAACTTTTTTTTGTAGTTTCGTCAAATTACCATGTTGTCAACAACAGCACATTGTTTTATCAAGTATCCTCTTTTCACTGTTGACAATACCTCATTAGCTAATATTTTCACCATCTCGTCAACGTGGCCAGTGACAGCTTGTAATTAATAATTGTTCATAGCAAGTTTTCCGGATTCTTGAGGTTCTCATTTGTTCTAGAAAACTTGTTAAAGATGTTAGTCCTGACCTTTAGGCCACTAGGCTTAATACGTAATCGATGTTATAGCAAATACTGCAGGCGTTTGTGTAACCCCATCAAAATATAATTTTAATTCCTGCGACAGTTTTGAGTCGAGTTGACAATCTTCAGCCGCACTTGGGTGAGGGAAAAACACATGAAACCAGTAGAAGCTCGAGACTGGGTGCAACGAAGAGAGCATGGACAAAATAAGACAAAAGGAGAGTTGGAATAAGGAGAAAGACAAGAAGGAAAGATGAGGGGATAGAGATTAGAGGACAGCAGCTGGTGACGGTGAGGGGTCTTGTCTCTGAACGCCGGTGTAAAGCGATGGCACCTGGCCGGCACGCAGAGCTCAGCATGACCAGCCAGTTCTGAAACCTTCTCCTGAGTAAAGCATCTCATTATGAGGATTGTTAGGAGAGAGAAAGGGAGAGACAGTGTGCTGAAAGGTTTCACTCGGCATGTAGATATGAATCTCTCTCTCAATCAGAGCTCATCAATGAAGACATAGTTTGATGAAGTAGCGTGAGATGATGGGAGTTGTCATTGTTAAACCACCACCATTGCCATTGAAAATCTAAATAGAAGTGTTTGCAAGCAAGGTCATGTAATGTTTGACTTCCTTCCTCACTCTGACATGTCATTTGGTGTATTGACAGGTGAAACACACTCCTTGAATAAAATCAGGAAAACATTTGGGATAATTTAAATGCATAACTCAAAATATAGAACATAGCCATTTTTAGACATTTTAATGTGGAAAGGTTACATGTTATACCTTTTCGGAAAATGACCTGTGATGGTGATATAAGCTTCAGCATAGTCAGTGGTGTAGGTGGTAAGTGACCATAAGCTGTGGTGAGTTGTTATAGGTATGCAGCTTTATTGGAATGAAACATTTCTGGAACACAATAATAGTGGACTAATATCGAGTTAGCAGAATTGTGCCTGGTGTTAAGTTTGCATTATGTCAAGTTCAAGAGTAGATTTTTTTTCAATGGTTAAATTTTTGTTATGAACTCAGGTATTGTCAGGTATTTTGTTTTTAGCAGTGACAGAACTGTTCAAACATTGCAGAACTGGACATATACTGAGAAGGCCTACATGCATGATAATAACAGTAATAACCACAGTGGCATTTTACTTATGTACCGACTTCATTTTGCACATTTCTGCAGTTTGCATGCAAATTTGAACACATGCTTTTCATAGAATATTTTAATTTCTCATGTTAATACAGTCGACCTTTTGGATTCCCTCTTGCTTTGGAGAATTAATATTTATGTACATTGAAAACCTCAGAGGGAAACAATTTGTTCACATAAACATTGTTTTATCTATTTGTTCCTTCGGCATTACATATTAGTGGCACTATACCAACACTGAATTTGATTGGCAATGATCAAGATGACAGGTTCACTCATTATAGTTACTGTAAGTTAATGACACTTTCTATGTCTAAAACAAAGCATAAACTCAAAGGGGAAATATCCAGTCGTCATTTACAGTCATCATTTTCTTCTCATCCACAGTAACTGTGTTTGCCATCCTCCAATGTAAATGAGAGTAATTCCACTTCTGCTTTTTATTCTTTATCCAAACACTCATTCGCGCTGATGGAACTGCTTTGATTAAAGGCAAACACACAATGAGCGGAAAGAAAAACGTGACTCATCCGACTGTAAGCACAAAGTTGACCTTTATGTCGAGATGGCTAATGTTCCTCCTCTCCGCTTAATCCATCCTACAGTCTACGACTCTGTAATCAGCCCAGAGCAGCCCATTGCTGACGCTTTGTCATCACCGATGCTGCTTACATTTTCAGTGGGTTGTCTACAAGCTCGGTGAAGTACAAAATAATTACCGGCACAAGTGGTGCACCACCTCTCAGTGTTGCGCGCTCCACATGGACCCACACGGGTAATTAAGTCTGCGAGTCGGAGATAAGAGAAAACAGACAAAAGACACTCAAACACATCTACGCCAAATTTATGCGGGACAATTTGCATTAAACAATATATGTTGTAGTTACAGCTAATCTGTTTAATTTGTCACACCTTTCTCTGCCCTGCTGAATACTCAAAGACGTGTGTATGTGAGGCAATTTCATATTTTGGCATCTCTGGCAAAGAGTGGTAAAACTGTGTACAATCAAACTTTAAATACCAAGAAATGAAGTTAACTATAGACTGATTAACTGAGAAACTATATATATAATAAATGTGCAAAATATGAGGTCTGAACTTGAGAGTTTAGTTTTGAAGTTTCAATTCACCACCTCCTGTGGGCAGAGATCAGATTATCTTTGTGACCAGAACTCCATTTAGGAAAAAAAAAAAAAGAGAATCCGCAGGCCTCAAGGAAGCCTCGCTTTGTGATGCAGGACGATAACATTTCTGTATGCAATCTTGTCCAGAACAGCTTTTAAGTTTCGCCACATGATCAAAGCCGGTTTCATGTTTTTTTGTCTCTTAATTACACGGCGTATCGGGCATATTGGACATGGAAGTGGGAAGTACAAAAGTTGCACAGCTTGTGCAAAGGCAGCGATATCAAGAAAATTAATTTTCAAGAATAAAATCTATTCATCAGTTTGAATGTCTTATTTTCGAGAAATCCTTGGAGATGAAAAGTGAATTAAACTTTCAGTGCAGGAGTCACTTTGTTTGAAGCTACTAGAGCAGAAGTCATGTCATTCAAAGCCAATACATGCAGCTGAGTCTCACCCAAAACCTACAGCATGCCTGCCCATCCTTTGGTTCTGCAGATCCATAATATCTTCTGGAATCTGGAAGTAATGTTTCTTTAACATTGAATGTACTTTTTTAACAGTATGTACAGCACTTTGATATTGTAATTCCATGAAGTTGAGTTGTTGTTGTTGTTTTTCCAAGGCTATAATGTGCCATTACGCAGATGTCACATTACTGTACGAGATTCTATACGAACTCATGACTTAAGAATGTATCTTAATTTAGCTTCTTCTCATTAGTCACAATCTGTATGGCTTTCAAGGCTCCTCCCCTGCCCACCTTTTCACACACACACATTAACACACACGCACACTCTCCACACTTGTTCACACACAGGTCTCATGGCAGATAAATTATAGATCACAGCTTTGGTTGGCCTTCGTTGTGAAGAGTTCAAAGAGGAAGCAATACTGTACCTACCCACACCCACCCATCCACCCAAACACACATGTGCACACACACACATAAAGAGACACTATATGTTTCCTGTAGCTATAGATCTATATGAAAAGGAAAAAAACTGAGAGGAGGAGAAAAGAGAGCGCTGTTTTCTGCACGGTGAATGAAAGTGTGGGAGGACCAGATAAAGAGAGCTGAAGGAAAAGAGAAAGCTGCACGGAGGAGAGAATGTGCCGTCTCCTTTTGACATATTGTAGTCTTCATTGGCTGATTTTTACCGACATCCGACGATATGATGACAGCAGCCTCAGTGCGGCTAAAATGTGCTTTCAACAGCAGCATTGTTGCAAAAAAAAAAAAAAAGCTCTTTCAAATGAGAAACAGGAAGATGATTTATTGCATCGGTGTCCTTCAAATCCACTTCTGGAAAGTTAGTTTGTGACACCAGAGCTTTTAAGCGAAACAGGCGCTTGATTTTCTTAACCGACAAGATAGTTTGACCTTTTTATGTAATAATCTTTCAGCCGTGCTTGCGACCATGGAATTTCCTGCCAATATTGTTTGTCCTCAGAGGATGAGTTGAACTTAATTTGATGATCCTCCAACTTTTCATCTAGCATCACCAGCAGGTCAAAATTTTCACTTATCCAGTAAAATGTCAACAAATATCAGATGGCTTGCAATGACATTTTATATAGATATTCATGGTCCCCAGAGGATGAAGCCTATTGACTTTGTTAATGCACAATTTTGTTTATGGCCAGATACCTGGAAAACTGACATTCCCAGCAAGCTCATCTGTACTTTGTGTTCATTGCTATTTAGCATATGATGCACACTGTCATGCAAAAAGAAGATGCTGTACATGGTAAACTTCAGCCTGCTAAACATCAGCATGCTGGCATCGTGCCTGGAAGCCTATTAGCTTGTTACATTAGCATTTAGCTCTAGTTCGATAACACATTGTAATTTTGCTTCAGTGGTTTACATGACATAACGCTGATTAACATGCCAATACTTCATGTTCAGTCTTGTACGTTTTAATTCTATCTCACCTCTGATCATCAAGATTTCCAGGTGATGGTAAATTACTCTTCAACATACATGAGTGGAGAAAAGCTGTGGGCCCAGATTTCAACCTTGTGGGACATGTGCACAAGGGCAGCATGAACCACGACTATTACAAGGCATACAAAAGGAAGGCTTTTCACCAAACCCTACCTGAGATTAAAAAAGAGAGGCACACAGTCATACACACACCAGCCTAACAAAAACCAGTCACACAAACAGGAGACACATAAAAACCTCATAGGGGTGAATAAATTGGTGCTCACTAGCCACTCTAACCATACTGGATGAAGATAATGAGTCATTCGCAGTGACAGTACAAAAGTTCAATGACAGTGAATTAGGTTTTACTTGGTAGTCATCAGTCTGTTTAATGTGCAGTTGAGTATTATGAGTGCGACACAGTTGATTTAACAAAGTATAAACATGTAGATGAGCCTTGTGTGCAAAGGTTCAATTTACAGTACAAAAAAGTTCAGATTGTTAGATAAAGATATAAGATATAGCAGATTCCTTTGACCAGGACAAGACCTAAATCACCAAAGCAATGTTCTTTATTGTTTACCACATTCAAGATGTTTATGAGTGACAATGGCTTTGTAAAGCTTGTACTTCTGAATCCATAGCAGGCAGATCATTAACAGCGAACTTTCAAACCTCCGGGATGGGCTTATTAGTTTCAGTTTAATTGCCGCTGTTTTAACACCAGATGGGACAGCGCCAGAGGGAAGTTCCACATTAACTTTATTACACTAAGTCCTCAAACTAGGAAAAAAGTTCTTTGCATGTGGGTTGTGAGTTTGTTTCAGGTCAGTACTTTGAAATCATTTTCAAGGAAAATATTTCGAGTTGCAAGTAAAGTGTGCTTTGACTCAAACGTTTCTCATTCAGTGGCTTCTCTCTATTATTATTTACTACATTGTAGATTAACACTGAAGACATGAAAATTATGAAATGATGATGATTATATAGTGAGCAAAAAAAAAAGACAGCTTTGCACACTGTTGTTGTTTTCTCAGCAGCTTCCAGAAGTCGTCACCTGGAATGGAATTTTCCAATGGTCTTGAAAGAGTTGTCATATATTGAGCACTTGTTGGCTTTTTTTCCCCTTTTCACTCTGCAGCCCAGCTCATCACAAACCATCTCATCTGGGTTTAGGTCGGGTGATTGTAGAGGCCAGGTCATCTGGTCAAATAGCCCTCACATAGCCTGGAGGTGTGTTTGGGATCCCAAACAAAGCGCAGACCAGATGGGATGGCATGTCGCTGCAGAATGCTGTGGAAGTCATGCTGGTTAAGTGTGCTTTGAATTTTAAACAAATCACCAGCACAGTATCCCCACACCATCACACCTCCATGCTTCCCACATGCAGGCGTGATCCGTCCATCTTTTCTGTCCACCAAAGCACAAAGCACAGATTTCCTCTGATCTGATGTCCGTTCCTTGTGTTTCTTAGCCCAAGCAATTATCTTCGTCTTGTCGGGCCCCCTCATCAATTTGACCATGAAGGCCTGATTTCCTCCTCCTCCTCCTCTTCCTCTGAACAGCTGATGTTGAGATGTGTCTGCTACTTGAACTCTGTGAAGCATTGATGCGGGCTCTAATCTGAGGTGCCGCTAATTGGCGATTTTTGAGGCTGGTAAGTCTAATGAACGAATGCAGCAGAGGCAAAGCTTCTTTCCATCCTCATGAGAGCCAGTTTCATCATAGTGTTTGATGGTTTATGTGGCTGCACTTTAAGCTGCATTCAAGGTTTTTAAAATGTTCTGTATTGGCTGACCTTCAGTCATTTCTATTTACTTAGTTTAGCACTTGTTGGCTTGATTACTACAGTGGTTGAATAGAGCTGTTTACTGTATAACAACAGTGCCTCAGAAAAAAAATGTCTGAAACTCATTAGGGCAAGAAATTCCACCTGTCAGCTTTTGAAAAAGATATGTGTTGAAAACCATCCAGCTTGATGAAGCTGGTTAGGATAAAGCCAAAAGTACACAAAGCTGTCTTCAAGGCAAATGGTGGCAACCTTAAAGACTAAAATACAAATCACATTTTTTGCTTTAACTCCATGCATAGTTTTTCAGTACTATTGCACAAAGTAGAAAATGATACAAATAAAGAAAAAAGAATGAGGAAGATGAAACTTATGACTGCTACTATCTATAATGTGAGATGACAGCCCTGGTTGGATGGCATTTCAGTGACCTCACCAATAATTAGTGTTGGCTTCTGTGAGTGCACATGTGCTATATACACTTCAGCCATACATGCTGGGAAGCCGAGTCTGGTCGAATCTCACGCCAGCTCTAATTTTCAGCACGTGTGTTTCAGCAGCAGAAAACCATGGCCAAACCATTTCTTCCGGCTGCATTTTCTTTTAATTATCTTTGCCACTGAATAACATGTTAAGCAGTTCAGTGGCAAAATTATAAAATAGTCTTTGATGCAGTTTGTCAAAGGCACAGGACCAGGTGGTTTTTTGCAGATAAAGAATCTGCAATCTTGAGATTGGAGGAGACCATGAAACATGGCTGGAGGGGGGTGTTGGAGGTGTTTACCGCGTGGCTCGTGTGTGACCGCATTGGTGTCGTGGTCTGTGACATCTAATGGCTTTATTTGTTGTGCTGGAAATGTTAGTTTTAGCAGTTTGTTCCTTTGCTTGAAAGCTCCACCGATAAGGCCGAAATCAATTAAAATGAGGATTCCAGAAATTTGTATTTACCGTTTTTTTTTTTTTTGGGACATTTTGAAAGACATCATATTGATCAATAATGTAAGTCATCACAACACAATATTGTTATATTATTAAGTTAAATGAATCCTGAAAGAAAACACAGAACAAAAGAGTTAAAGGCTTTCTGAGACAGTCGGTCTCTGCAGCTAGTGCCCATCTGAAAGCTGCAGGCAGGAGCGGTTTTAAAATGCAGGCTCCAGGGTGGACAGTTGCCATCTTGCCTCTGGCTTTATCAATGCTGGCATCTGACACTGGCAGCCGTGCCGGAGCTCAACCCTCCATTGAAGAAGAGGAGAGAGGGTCACGTATTTCCACTTCGCCCTTGGACACTTCGAACAAAGACATTGTCCGAATGATATCTGGGGGAAGGGGAAATGAAAAGTAAATCTGCCCTTCATGGAGGTTGCCGGGATGGAGTTAAAAATCCATGAAATAGATGTCTGTGTACATATTGTGTTTTATACACTGAACGTCTGCTTTTGAGTATTTTACAGCTTATCACCAAAGCCTGTGTGACAGAAGTTAATCAGATCGGAAAATAAAGAGGTTGAGCTCTCCCATACATCATTCCATACGCAGGTAGAATGTAGTTGATGGTATTATGCTGAATTCTGTGCTCACAAATGCTGCCTCCTTTCTGTTTTGTCTTCCATTTATGCAACATAGTAGTAAAGGAAACATGACTCATGCATGAGCTCTCTTAAAACTTAGGGCTTCCGTGGACAAATTTGGTGTGTTCTCAATGGACTACAAGGACCACTGTAGCTGTCGCAGTGACGAATGTCTGTCTGAAATGTGCTTAAAGAAAATTGCAGCCAATCTAAAGAAATGATTTCTGCTTTACATGGTGCTGAAGAACTCCATTTATTGCAGAGAGTAGGCAATATCTTGGTGACGTTATTGCACGTAAATGCATTAAATGTGCCTCAAGGCCATGTGTAAGAAGTGCATGGAAGTCAGTGTATTGAGGTGCTGCGAACGAGACTATGCGACTGCAGTCGGTGAATAATGGAAGAATCACGCAGGGCTGATTCTTTTTGTGAAAATGACCCTGTTGACTTCTTCGCCTGATGTTTCTATACTTCCAGTTTAATGCCAGTTGCATGATGAAAACATCACCACTCGCTCACTGTGAATTCTCTAGACTACTACCTGCTGTATGCACACATGGGCTCAGACTTTACATGGATTACATTTGCGTTCTCACAGTTCAGCGTGTAAAGGATGTAAATCGCATTCATTTGCTGGATGTTGTCTGTGTTTCATACAGTATGGCCATAAGCAACAGGCCGGCTCTTCAAAGAAGGGACTGCACATCGCAAAGAGGTTGTTAGTGCAAATGAGACCTTCGTTCAGTGCAGCGGTGCAGAAGTCCGAAACAACACCACTGCGGTTGGCATTTCAGTGTCGGCTCTGGGGAAGTCTCAGGGGAACGTCACACTCAGTTTGACCTAACAGTAAAGTACCTTACAGTGAAGGAGGGCACTTCCAATCCTTTATTCTATTTCTTTTCTTATAATGGTTGGAGGGCATTTCTACTCTTCTACCGTTCATGCCATGTTCAGTTTTTCACAAATATCAAATAAACTCTACAAGATAGACATTCATATCTGTTCGCACCAGTGCTGACATGTGAAACAATATTTCCCAATAACAAGTGAGATAGTGCCACCTGTCAGATACCTGGAAGTGCTTTTGATAAAGCATGTACAAGACGTATTTCATCCCAGCCGTTGTGCATCAGTTTCTCTCCTTCATGGTTTCCCTTCTTTCAAACCACATCTATGTGATCTATGTGATTTCCCACCCACTCATGTTTCCCCCCCTCCCCCCCTTTCAACTTCGGCTCTCATGTGGAATTCCCCCATTTTCCACCTCACCCAGTAGCCTGTTAGGCGATCAGCAGGAGCGCATCGCTTTAGAGTGAATTATTGATCAGATATTTTTTCTCGACCTGGCCCGACGTTTGCCTCACACATGTTCTTTCCCAAGGTTTTCATGAAGAACAGGTAGCTGTTATTAGCCGGTCAAATTGAACTGCACGGAAAAATGCTTTTAATAAGCAGAAATATCTGCGTAGATTTGTTATTATTCTCCTGATTAGACTATGAGAGAGTGCAAATTAAACTGCATTTTAAGGAGGTCTGTAATAAAGTCCATTAAGACTGTGGTTTTACTCAGCTCACAAGGTTAATATTTTTGACTGGAGTCCACATTAAGGTGGTAATCTGCAAGATTACCACTCTAATCTTTCTTCATTTTTCATAGCTACAGCCAAGCCTCGGCCCTTCAGTGCAGGGATAGCTTGTTACTCTGAGTTCACTGCAGGTGCCCTCCTGATATTCTGCTACGTACTCGTGCCCTGTTTTATCTGACGAGCGTTTCCATGTAAACTCTTGTCTCGTATCACAGGGGACATTGGATGTTGATAATGAGAGATGCCACGATGGCATGTAGAGAGTATGTTAGCCAGGGGGAATCCTCACACTTCAGGCTTTGAAGTCGGTATCCAAGTGTATTTCTCCCACGCACGGGTTGCAAATGTACAATTGTGAGATACTGTCAATAATTGGTTCTACACACCAGCTGTGTTTTAAACAACTCTCACATTTTTTATTTAGCTTCCTTACTTTGCTCATTGTGAAAACGCAGCTTCAGTTCCTAACACAAACGGTCACATCTGGATGTTAACGATTTGCAAAATTTAAATGAGGATTGTAAACTTCTGCAGGAGGTAATAAACAAGCAGGAAGAAAACAGACTGCTGACAATGAACACCTGTTGCCAGCTGATCTTAATTTACCTCCCAAGGAATTGAAATTTGTGAGGATGATTCCACTCATTAACTTTCAAGTGTTGCTTCCCCTAAATAATAAAAAAAAAACTCCCAAAATATAATTTCTCACTTAACTCCAGTAGTGTGCATGCAGATAGGTTTGAGAGATATACCTGTGAGATTTCTGCTGCCACTCTAATACAATGCAGACATAATCACAGCATTCGAAAATGACACTTTTAAATTCACATTTAAAAGCAACATCTATTTCCAGAAACTATGTCCCAGTTTCTCTGAAGAGTTTTAATCAGAACTCATTAATCAGAGTCTTCACCTGATTGAAATATTTCTTCAGCCAGGAGTCCTCATTGCTACAAGTGCTTCTGTAGGTTGATCAGATAGGATATTGGATCTTTGTAAGTCATCGAAAGTCAAATATAATGGCAGACCACAGCTCTCTTGGCTTGATGCCCTAATAAGCCGTATGCAAATTACACCATCTAGCATCCAAGTATCACACACAAAGAAACACACACTCATAAGTTCAGGATTAGCATCAAACCCTAGAGGACACCTGCTGGAGTCTAAACCTCAGTGTTTTCATTCCAGATATAATTCTCCAACAAATCAATTTATGGAATGAATACAGTGCTGTTTAGCCTTAAAAAATATGTGTTGGCAAAAGTCCCAGATCTGGATTATCACCAAAATCTAATCAGCTAATCACCATAAGGTTTATTTCCAAAAATATCATCTGCTATTTTTTTCAGTTCAAATATTGCTAACAAACAAACAAATGACACAGAAACAGAGTGAAAGCTTCCAATTTGGGTTGCAGAGCTAATGATAAAAAAGTGTGTTCCACCGCTGACCGCGCACTCACTCTTCATCATGGCGCCCATAAAAAAAAAGACCCCTTTCTTTCAGTCTCCATCTCAGGCAAGACTTATTGGAAGTAGAACCTCACATTCGAGTATTGTCTAATAAATCACCTGGTTCAAAGACCCGTGGCACTATCCTCTACATCATACTACTCAGACTGGTGCCAGTGTCTCCATCCTTCCTTCCTTCCTTCCCTCCTTTCTTTCAAGTCCTGCAAAAAGCTTTAGATTTGGCTTCCGCTTCTCCCCCTCGGCAAATGAGCGTATAGAAGGGAAAAAAAAACGCACATGCTGAGATTCATGCAATTAGTTAATGAGAACTGGAATCAAATCAAAAGCTGTTCTGATGTTTTGGTCAGTCGACTAGTGTAGTATAGAAGACACTGTTAGTTTGTGACATTAGAGTGCTTCCTCCAAAAAGAGACAGAATCAGATTATGAACTTTGCAGACTTTTGCAGCTATTTAAACTTTCTACTTTAGTTTGAGACAGCAATGTTATATAGTATATTAGGACACTCTCTGCATGCATGGTCTGCAAATATGTAATTGTAGTGTTCTGCAACAACATATGATGTATGCAAAGATATAACATGGCAGAATATCCACATCTCAAGAGTTGTAGCGATCACACCGAAATATAGCAACTAATGTGAAGAAATGTTTCACTGAGATCAAGACTTAAAGACAAAAACCTTTTCTATTTAATGTTTTTGTTATAATCCACATAAGAGGCCCAGTTTTTGAGATTTTCACCCTCTTAATTTCCTGCCTGTATCAGCATCACCAGTCCAGAGGTAAACACATGCAGAGTGTGTGTGAGAAGATGACAGCACACACATTGAATTAAAGTACGTCAAAAATATTGCTACTCCTTCAAAATTAAGTCATGCACGCAGTAAATAATGTTAGCGCTTGTAGCCCTGTGTGTTTACATATGTCTGACATGAATAATGCCCTGCAGAGGCAGATTAAGGTTATTGCTTTGAATTGAAAATTTAATTGAGTTCCCCACAAAACGGCTTTGAAAAAGTTTCCGATACGAAATCATTAGAGAGCCGCCCCCCGGTGAACTCCTGCAGCAGGTATTGCTTTGTAAGGAATCTTCGCTATCCGCAAATCCAGGGCTATATCTGTGTACCTGTGCTGAGTTGGGAATTGTGTCAGCAAAATGACAATAAAGATAACAAAAGCTTCAGAAAGCTCGGGCGGAGATTGTGCTGAAAGCGGGATCCGTGGGCCCAGCTTGGCCGCGCACCAACGCTGCGATTCTCCCAAGGATTCTGAGGAATGCGGACTAATTTGTATTTGATCCATTTTCATTGAGCTTAATAACGTTTAAGATGTTATTTTGAGAGAGATTGCTCATTACAGGCCGTATTAATAGCTTAAAAGTGTCTTGCTTGCAGAAATTGTATGAGGCTATTTTTTACTCATCACATTACTGAACTGTCAACACAAGAGACTTATTCAGTTCTTTTTCGTCTGTGGCCCACTGCCCATGTTACAGCAGCCTGTGCCAAAGAACCTTTCCTATAGAATTTTTCCACATTCTTATATATATTATGTAATATTTGTGCCACCTGTATGACACCTAAGCCATATTGCCGCAGTGCTCTTGCAGGCAGAAATTCACAACTATTGTAGAGACATGAGAAACAAATGTGAGCATGAAGCAACCACGCTGTCAACATATCAATAACCAAGACATTCATCAGTTGCGTCTGGGTTCATGTACAGTATAATAAACGTGGCTTTAAATGACTATATGAAACGCACTCTATTCCTGCTCCCGGAGTATTGATTTTGTCTCCCTGGAAACAAAGTCCTAACCCCTGTCTGTCATGTGACCGAAGCAGAGCGAGAGAGGTATTTTTTGACTGCTGCGTGTCAGTCAACCAGCACACATCCAGGCTTCATTAAAACATTATCCCGCTTCATTTAAGAAGGCACCGAGCATTTACGCGTGTTTAATTTTAGGAACAGAAAATCACTTTTGATGGATTGCAGCAGAGCCGACTAAAAGCTTTTTCAAAGGTTAAAAAGAGGCTGCTGGAGGTGCCGTGGCCTTAAACACATTTGTCTGAATCAGATGACAGGTGTTATTAGTATCTGCAGCGCTGTGGGAGTTTTTTTTCAGTCATCAGTATAAATTTCTGTGTGCCCATTGAAAAATATGTGTTTATCCCAATTCTTCAGATACATTTTAGCAGGTACAAAAATATGACCTTAAAAAAATGCTGAGCAATGTGGCTGGATGATGGAGGCTGACCCTTTTTGTTTAGAGAGGATCCAGCCGAGTTTGGCTTGATAGTCACTTTAATGAAATGTCACGAGGACGTAAAAAACAGCTTTCTTCTTCTTGGGAGTTTTTGTGAGCACAACAGATGCAATACAATTCTGCTCACTGGGTTTTAAAAACTATGTTGAGTACAAACAGATCATAATCAATTTAGTAAGTAATTAAAGCCGTACATACATTTTCTTCTTCTTCTTCTAATTTTCTGCATGCATATATTGAATGCATTATAACAAATGATTGCAACTTGAAGTGCACAGTTTAACTAATGCTTCCATATGTTTCATACATTATAAATCATAAAACTGCTACTGAATGCTAATTTGGATGAAAGTTGTGTTTTTTTTGCACATTAGCTTATATCATCTAGTGATCAGACCAGATTATGCAAAGCTGTTGGACAAAAACTCCTCAGTGTGTTGAATGAAGCAGGATCATTTATGAATTCAACTTTTCATATATAAGAGGAAGAGTATGTTACTGCTTTTGCACAAATGTTAAATTTCTTGGCTTTGATTTTAAATATTCCAAGATTCGAAGATGTCTTAAAATATACATTGCAACATGACAAACCAGACCTGTATCTCTAGGAATTATGGTCATAGTGGGTGATGCCAATGCAGGAAATCGAGTGGCCTTTGTGTAGTGAGGTGGGAAGTGAGGGTGTGGAGGTCAGGTGATGGATGGGCGTGAGGCATGTCTGACTTTGATCAGACTCACTGTACATGTTATGTTATCATATGTTCATATCATATTCTCATGTGATATAGTGAAGACTGAAGCGACTGTTGTGTTGAACTGTCCTTCACTGCAATAACTCCAGCACTGATCCACCAGCTCTGTTATGTTTCAAAGGATAGATGATATCAGAGGGTCCACTAGAGGCCCGAGGGTCTGATGCTGCAGCACACTTTGCACCGCTGATAGTTCCACCCCACGGCTGTCAAAATATCTGAGGCTCCCAAAGAGAAATCCTCCTAAAGATAAAGAGAAATAATTCTTCTGCAGAACGGCGAGCCGGAACATTTTGCAAAGTCTTGAGTATTGTTGCTTTTGAACTGGTCAGTACAAATTGTGCGAGAGCAAAAAACTGCCGCGCGGTGAATGTAGCTTGTTAAGCAAGGGAGGAAACTCTGCGGAGACATCCAGTTAAATATTTCATCCTAGTTTGTGCATGAAGTGCCGGAGTCAGACGATGTTCATGCAGCATAGGCTGAATCTTTCAACAAGAAAATGTGTCAAGATCAAGACCAGATAAAACGCGTCCTTCCCCTCCCTGATCTTCTATAGGATAGCCCTAAAATCTGATCCCCATTAAAACTGAAAGGCCTGACATGAGCCTCAGCCCGACGTGTGCTTCTCGTGCTTTTTTTACATTTGAGGATTTTGTGTTGATAATTACAACCATGTGACTGGAACAAGCAGTGGTTTCCATCAATAATAAATAGAGCAGCAGTATAATTTTGACAAACTCAGACAGACTTTTAACAAACTTTCACACATTTTTGAAGACATGCCCATAATCCTCCAATTCATATGTTAGCAGCGTAATGAGTTAATTTGTTAAACACAGATGAATAAAATACCACTTATTAAAAAAGAGACCTCGCAAATTGAAATCTTTGGATAATTAGGTGATGAGCTGTTCTTTGTTCTCAAACAACTTTACTTATTTTTGAGATTTTTATTCTATAATCATGGATTACTGCTTCCAAAAGAAATTGTTCATCCGTGAGGTTTTTTTTCTTTTCATTTATCAAAGGCTTTTCCCACCAACACTGAAGGTCTGCTTCACCGAGCAGGCACAAGCATAGAAAACACTTCAAAACATTCGCCGTGTTTCATCTCCCCCTCAGCCTGACAATCATCTTTGGAAGCAAAAGGTCAGGATTGTGCAGCCTTTTTATGACGATAACAACCGAAGCTTGTGAAAAGAGAGATTCCATCGCTTGCTCTCGTTTATTGCTCCTTTTTTACGCTCGATTCTTATGCATTAACAGTCCTAAATATTGGAGGAGGGAGGGTTTTTGTCAAGTTTTAAAAACCAGACATAGATACATTTACACTGTAAAATGAAACTATGTTCAATGCTGTGGAAAAATTGCTTCAAATAATTGACATAGAAGCCTTGACACAGCCACCTTAAGACAAATACAGTCTTTAACACACATTATATTGTCATTATAACCACATTTGTCATTAATGCTTAAAATGACAATTTCATTTCCCCTCATAGTAACAAAAGTAAAAGTAGTGTGACATTATTATGTTTTCAAAGTGTGACCTTTGACATTGGGGTCCCATCCTGACATATGTTGGGCTCCTTTAAACATCACCACCATCTTTCCTTATAAGTCAAGCAAACCGGAACCATAAGGGTGGCAGATCGGGAATAAAAGCAATTTCCTCAACACCATAAAAATAAGGAACCAGTTTTCCATAATTGCAGTCGGGGCTTAGGAAAACCTGATTTCCCCAGCTAGATTCCCTGGCCATGTACCTGCACATGCATAACCAGGTGCCAAATCAGCTTTTCACGTATACACACGTGCAGGTATTGCTGCAAGTATTGCTGTGACGGCAGCGGAAAGAAGGGATGGTTACACATAGCAATGCATTCTCGTGCTTAAAGAAATGTGAGGAAGCAATGTCTCCTATGACTAATAGAGTTAAAATAAGAAAACAGTGCTTCCAGGATGAGTGTAGGGGAGAAACAGAGCTACATGCTCACACTGGTTTACACTAACCAGATTACTGCAGCGTGTGTAGACGCTCTCTGATTTTATTTCACATCATTAATACTCATTTTGCACAAAGTAGTTTGATGCAGTTGACCCATTTTTTTTTGTGATGGCCAAACCTTTACAAAAAAAAAAGGGGGAGAGAACTCTGTCTTTCGCCATGAATCTTGTACTGCAAGATTGTCCAATATGAGTGTTATTCCCAGGGAGACTGGGGTTGGGAAAATCTTAACGTGAAAAATTGATTGAAACAACATGTGCTACAGTTTCAGGTTTCAGAGAAAAATCTTCAAAGCACAAAACAGAAACAGCAAACACAAGCGGCGAGCCCTTGTTGACTTCAGAGCGTGCAGTGTAAAGAACCTGTACCGACTCTAAGTCAGACTTTATTACTTTACAGAATTTTTATTAGTGCTTCTTCATTTGCTGTGAGGAAGCTGAGCAATCCATCATGTTCCGGTGTTCTTTTATATTTGCACCTGCTATTGCACACAGAGGATATTAAGAAGCAGAGCCGAACGAGCGAAATAGCCAGGACCCGAGCCAAAATTCAAACCCACACACAAGGCTACAGTGTGCGGTTGATTTTTTTTTTTTTTTTTTTTCCTCCATGAAAGAACATTAATTCGCTCCTCTCCCGGGACACTGTTTTCCACTGGCATCCTGACGTCTGACAGAGTTGTTCGAACGGCTTTTCTAATGAAAATTACCGCGCTGTGAGAGGTAGCGGTGGCAGTTGGCGTGACAGGATTAGGCAGGAGCAGGGTGGATATTTTGGAACCAGGCACCTGCGACTGCTATCATACTGTACTTGCCTAATGATGTCAGATTACACGGTCACCTAGGAAACTAACAAAAGACTTGAGCAGAAATGGCGAAAGTAGGCGCAATTTTCCCTGACTGGCAGGGCTGTGTAATGCTGTGCAGCATGCATAATTAAAAACGTGG
Organism: Centropyge bicolor; assembly: GCA_037975185.1. Classification (NCBI taxonomy): domain Eukaryota; kingdom Metazoa; phylum Chordata; class Actinopteri; family Pomacanthidae; genus Centropyge; species Centropyge bicolor. Next base: position 1,680,377 of record JBBMOC010000049.1, on the reverse strand, counting down.
CACACGCTCTTTCTGGCTTGTTGAGTCTGCTGTTGAGCTGAAGCAGTTTTTAATGTTGTTCTTGTGCCTTCACTCCAGTGTGCCGCGCGCTGACGACTGTCCCCCGTGGGTGTGTGGGAAGGAGAGAGGAGGGGAAGAAGGGACGGGAGGGGCGAGATGGCTGGCTAATGCCTGCTTCTTTTTCGGTGGCCGCTTTTAGATACGATCAAAATAAACATCGTACCTCTGAGGCACGAGGCCGGCCTCCCGACTGTGTCAGTTTCTCTCTTCGTTTTTTTGCAATTTGTTCATTTCTTTCTGTTAATGTTGTCAGGGAAATGAGTCAAACGAGGCACGGAGGCAGATGGGTGGAAGAGTGGAAGGATGGAAGACATGCAGACTGGGCCCATGTTGCTCAGCACAGGGTGCACCTGGGGTTTAACCTGTGTTGCATTTCATGGGTCAGGACTCGCATGGTCTATGCCCGCAAGAAGTTTGGGCATGGTGCTCTGCTGCAGCCAAAAAAACAGGAACACGATGACCCAAATCTCTTCAGTATTTCTCCAAACGCCTCTTTTAGGACTTTTTTCTAATCCCAATTATTTTCTTAAAAAGACTGAGTGATGACATGAGACGAGCGATGACGTGCACTCGCAGGGTTAAATGTGATGATCACTCTTTTTATATCCTCCTGTACTGTATCTTCCTTTCATTTACCTCTGAGGTGGAAGGCTGCTGCTCAGTCTTCCACCTCCATCCCGGGGGGGGGACAAACACGCGGGGAGTCAAGAGTTGACACCAGGAAAAGGGAGTCGTCTGCAGGGGGGGTGAAACAGGGAGACGCAGCGATGTGACTCTGCGCCAAATGTTTACAGGCGAGCTGACATAGTTAGGAGATGGAAAGGGCTGAAACGAGGGCTGTCTCTCTCTGCACTCTTGGAGGAACGCGAGATAGGAAATCTAGGTCATCCCCACTGATGCATTGCAAAGCGAACTTCAAACAAACCTGGCCTTTAGCGTGATGGCTCTCCAAAGCTATGTTACATGCCATCAGAGACCAAACGCCGTTTTCTGCCAAGAGCCGCCACGAGGTGATGAATAAGAGTCGTGGCGGACGTGGAGAATGGGCACGAGCGCCGCGGACTTGAGCTGTCAATCTTCCTGTGTATTTGTGTATGAATATAGCTTACCATATGTACACAAAGAAATCATCCTTTTGGATCTGGCTTTGTAACCAATTAGTTGGCCCGCAATCGGACCACATGCTAGGTTTCTATTCCTCATCTGCCCTTCACTCGGAATTGCCTGAGGGAAGTCTTATCCGTAATCATAGCCCTGGGAATTGTGGTAAAAAGCTTTGTTCTACTATTGAAGGCTCGATCTGTCTATTTCAAGGGCAGCTGGTTGAGACAATAGCGTTGTGTTGGAAAGGAGGTTACTCCCTCAAAATTCATGTGTTTTTCTCTCTCAGTAAAATATTTTCTCAAGCGATTATTAATCACTTCAGCCTTTATTCATTCATGGCGATGAATCAGTAATATGGTAAAACTTAAAAAAAAAAACAGCTTTCAAGATTTACTGCTTTCCCTCAAAACCAGTTGCGAAGACAACATTTGAGTCTTAAGTGACTTCACTAGTTTGTAGAACTTTTCAAAAAGCGTTCGCCGCCGTAGATGCATTCTGTTTTAGCCGAGAGTTTGCGAGTAACATAAAAAGCTCCCATTAGAAATGTATGAGCTTAAAGTCCAAATGAACCGAGACCCCATTAAAGAAAGAACAAAAAAACACAGCCGTGCAGTTCAGAGGAGAGAATGTTTTGTGCTCAACCTTGCAGAATAATTTTAGAATAATGTTTTATCATGTGCTACATTGCGTAAGCTATAATTAATGGAGACAAGGCTGTGTTGAGGGTTTACTCATTGTTGAGTATAGGAAGGCTTTCTGACTGGCTGTTAAATAAATGGTGGTGCCTGCTCTCGGCTCACACGAAGGCTGAGTGCTAAAGTAACTGTGGAAGTTCTCAAACATGCTTGAATGTCTGTTACGCAGCAGCTCCCAAACACAATTCAATGGAAAATATCAATTTTCTCTGTAATATATTTCACAACCAGTCTCTTTGTGTTTGCTCTTTGTGGAGTTGATTGAATTGCTCCCTCCTATTGCTTGAACTCCACACTTATGGTTAAGGGTCATGAAGTGATGTGCGAGTGAAATGTGTTTTCTAAATGGCTCCATGTCAACGTGCATGTTTTGCGAAATCGCTTTGACAGTCTTTCAGTTGCACATTTTCTAGATGCACAATCTGATTGGTTCAGTTGAATCTCAGTAGGTCAAGCCAGATAAGGACAAAGCAGCTGCTGACAAAATGAGCAAGCAGGAAACTCTGACTATCTTAAAGTTATAATCCTTAACATTTTCTTGAACCTGTATCTCTATCTACTACTCTACACGGCATCCAGCATGAAATCAGATGGTGGTTACTCAAAGCATGATGAAAAAAGGCCAATTATTGACTGGCAGTTGTTCATTTTTAGCTGCACTATAAAGAAATATACCATTGTTCACCATTAGTATTTCTGATGAAGCTGCTGCTCAAGAAGTGTGTGCTATCTGCACATTTGCACTTGCTGTTAACACCAGTAACTACAGGTGTCATCCAATCAATCTGAGCTGAAATGAAAACAGGTTGTAACTTTAAATTCCGTCTGATTGACAAGGCTGAACATTTCCCAGCTACAAGCAAGAGGCTTCCGAATATTATCGACTTCCTCTTTTTTTTTTTTTTTTTTTTAAACAAGGTTTCACTTCATTGCTTTGTTTGACTGGGGAGCTGGAGTGGTGGCACAGATCAGTTTACAGCATCATTAGTAAATCAAAAATAATTAAAGCGGAGCAGACGCTTCAATTCAGGGCTTTCCTCGCAATCCCATTATCAATCTCTTTGACAAGGCTGGCTGCTCTCTGTGTGTTTATCAGGAACAGATAGTCATCCATCAAATGAAAAAAAAAATCACTTACTTTTTCCACTTAAAAAGAGTCACAAAGGAGGAGGAGTGTCCATTGCTGATTAACAGCATTTATGTACATAAATTTGCCTCTGAAGACGAGAACCTGTAACTTTCCAAACTCCAATACTCCATCTCAAAATAGATGGAGAACCAACCTCCCCACTCTCATGCCAACACAAACCAAGCTCTTACTCATCGTTGACAGTCCCACTGGGGCGATATATGCCCCTGCGTAATATCTTAAATTGGATAATCCTATACCTCACACGCTCGGATGAGAGCGTGGCACTCCTCCATATTGAGTCCCACTGAGCGGCAGCGAGCGATGTGGTAAGATCAAGCTCGGCTGCCAGCTGCGTGGGAGGCATTCTGCATTTTAGGAAACAGCAGTTGAATGGTCATTTATTAGTAACATGAGATGCCCACATTATTCTAATCCTGTACCAACAGGGCTTTTTATTGTTCGTTGCTGGGAATGTTGCCCATCTGTAGTGGCCCCGAATTATCTTGAATCCGTATTAAGCAGCTCATTCCTTCCTCGTCGGGATTAATGAATATTTCTCGTTTCATCTCGTGCGCATCTCAAATATGATCTAAGGTTTGACATCAAGCACACGTGGACCACCTGGGTCTATTTCCATTCATTAAGCGAGGCGTGATGTCCATACGAAGGCACGGAGCCTTTTTGTTTCAGCAATGCCGAACGTCTTGATTGGACCTCTTGATGCATCATTCATAAATCAAAGTGCAAGGCCCGGAAAACCTGGTTACCACTACAAAGCCAAACAGAGCTCACCGGGAATAACTTATTATTCATATCACTCAATTAGCCCCTAAACAACATTTCAGGGAAACACGCAGGACATTGTGAATAGATCAGACCTGTGCATTCGCATTCCATTGATCACACGAATGCCAGAGCTTTCAAGTTGTGACCCATATTGTGGAGTGAAGAATATACAACAAGTCCTTCATTGAGTCCATTTGCTTATTTTACGATTTGTGTGAAAAGCAGTTACAATGAGTCCGATCAAGATAACGTGACTTGGTTCAGAGCTCCGGTGCCTGATGGCCTGCAGTGTTGCTCCGGCCCAGCCATCAAGGTTTCACATATTCTGCATTTCAATTCTCCAATTGGAATTCAAGCCACATGGCACGAGTGGCACTGTATGCCAAAAACTAACAGGGCCTTAAAAAAAAGTATATAAGACTATATACTATAAAAATCCCAAGCTCGTACGACGAAATGTGTGTGTTGAAAGCTTAAATTCGTCTCTTCTTTATATCGCTCATTAGATCAGTTTATGCCTGATAATGCCAGGCAAGAAAGTCTAATTCAATATTAAAAGTTTCAAACTTGGATAAATCAACAATCCCATTTGGAAGAGAAAAAGCCTGTCTCATCTTACTCTTACAATAAGAGTAATTAACGGCATGGAATCCGAGCAGATTAGACTGGTTGATCTAGATGGATTTTAGGTAATTACATTTTTTTCAAAGTGTGTGACAAGTTCTCGTTTTAAAGCTTAAAACAAACATTCTGTTGTTAGCAGATATCTTGTACAAAAGTAACAGACTGCTGGGTATAAAACAGACGAAAAGCAAAGATGAAAGGAAAGGAAATGGTGTGCTTAAGCTGAGCTAGTATTGGTAAAACAAAAATGATGCTGATTTCAGTGCAGGTTAGAAATCTTATATGTTAGTATATTTACACAATAATACATCACTGAACAAAGATCCTGTGTATTGATAATATGCATTCATAGCATGGAAAGCTCAGATGCAACATAATTATTGTGCTTGTGAACCAGCATACATGATTAAGAATTTTCCAACTTAAAATAATTTCTTCTATTGGCTTTTATAAGGAAGTGTAGTGTCGTGTGTTGTTAACCTGTTGAATAAGGACGTTAAGCGTACTTCCCTCAGATATCATGCTGCTCACTCCTGCCTCCCCAGTGTGTATATATGGAAGGCCTAATTTTCTCCTTGAGCTGGATCATCAAAATATGATGAGAGGGCTGCAAACATCCATGAATTCCGTTCAAATGCAACATTAGCAGAATCCAGTTTGGAGGGACTGTGCAGAGTGTTTTGACAGTATCTATGATTTACATGGTCCTGATTGCTTTTTTCATCAACACTGCATTCAAAATACCTTTATTGAACATATCTGCAAAATATTCACTTGCAGTGCTTTTTAAATGACGTTTACTTCGATATCCACATGTGGCTGAAAGAAGTGAAGTAAGGTTAAGCGACTGCAGCCAATTATCCAACATGGCTAATGTAACACTTTTCTAAGGCTTGCAGATGACTCACACTCGTTGCGGCCTTAACTTAAAGCTTGTACTTTTCTGGAGAAAGAAGAAAACTGTAGAGAGAGCTTTAGACATTTTTACACCAAAAATAGCCTCTATTATTTATTGTATTTTTTAATGCAGGTACCTTATTGTGTGAATAATGAAGGAATATCTTATCTTAAAACAGCTAAAAATAGCTGATTGACCAAGCTTGCCTTTTTGTTCATGGTCAACTTTCAGGGTCATGAATGCACTGGAAATCAGGGAACAGTAGAAAGCAGGAGGGCATTGACCTCTGTTGATCACTGTTGTTCACAGACTGTCCAGAACTTCAATGTGCGTCATAGCATTGTAGTGAAAAAGTTCTGGTGAATCTGATGTCATGTTTCAATCACTACCAATCAAAGCTGGAGCTGATAAATACCTGTGACCCTGGAATTAATGCTGATTGTCCTCCTTCCCACTGAAGGAAAAGCGCAGATGTTAGTGAGTTGGTGGGTTTTTCGTCTCGTGTGAAATGGGGTAAAAAGCGCTTTCATCCCTTTCCAACCAAGCATTGCAGTTTTCTCCCAACTGCTCGTGGAACTTTCATGCCGCCATGCAGAGACGGGGGAGGGGACCCAGCAGGGGGTCCCGCCGACGCTACAGTTTGTTTTCTTAAGATTTGAACCGTGATGCAAAAGACTGATTTGCTCTCATTTCTATAATTGGTTTCATTTGGTTCATGCAGCCAATTAAAAGTGTACCTCGGCTTGTAAACAAAAGTCACGCTGGAGTTTGGGTTTAACCAAATTGGGTTTTAAGTGTCTGTAACTCGGGCAAAGCTTAAAAAGTCTATAACTGTGAAGAGAAAAGCTGAGCATGAGGATGAAGTTCTGCCAAATTTTCTCCATATGATCGACTGCAGTTATATCGCCATCCATTGCCTTATTCTTATAAAATTGCTCAGAGTATATTCTCTCCTCTCTTAAAGATGAGAGAGATCTACATTTTCAATCTAGTTACATGCAGCAGGCGGAGGCATTTCACCCCAAATTTCCTCCTTTTGTTCAGTTTGTTTTGGGCAGGTGAGACAAGGCCATTCAGGCGAGCTCAGAAAGTAAAAGCGCATTAAGAGTAAATAGTGGCTCCCTGGCAAGAATAACCGTTTTGAGCTGTCAGATGTAGGCCAGGGGGGCTATAAAAATATCTGCAACCAGACTTACCTCTGCCGGAGCATGCAACTATTTATTTTAGGAAAGCAGGTAGTCAGTTCAGTGACTTCTTCTGACTTGCATAAGGCTGGAGAGAACGCTGTTAGAGAGGAAAGAAGAGGCCCAGGTGGGATTTTGTTGTCGACCGCCGAATGTCTGTCTTTATCACTATTTTTAAGATATTTGCTAACACGGCCCGACATAACAGAGGCAATCCAAGCCAACATTTTCTTTCTGATAGCCAGCAAACGCCACAAAAAGCCCGAACACAAGAAAAATGTTCATACCAGCGCCTCCCTCCCCGGTCGAATGTACCATGCGGCACCAAATAAAGGACTCACACAGCTGACATGACACGGAGATTTCGACTGTCACAGAAATCAATGTCCATCACGCGCAAATCGTCTGGTCCCCTTTTTGTTTGGCGCAGCAGGGGTTCATTGTGGCTCGGCGGCACCCGATGTGTTGCTTTCCCTCGCATGCTGAAAGAGACATGACATGGAGACGGAATATGCTCGCCACTTGGCGCCTCGACAGTGCTTCAAACTGATCTGTGTGCAACAGACTGCGAGTGAACCGCGCGGCTGTCACCTCCCAGAACTCTCTGGTGACCGATGAGAATCACTTAATGGCTCGGTGGTTTTGGGAAAAAACAAACTTTTTACGGCACCATTATAGTTGCACAATAAAAGCCCTTTTTAATGTGGCTTAATTCATTTCTTTCAACATCTTAAAATGGTGCATCGGCTCCCCGCGACTTTTCCAAAACGTGTACCCCAGCAGGAGCGCCGCGGACTGTTTATCAAATTCAAATTCACGTCAAGTCGTATTATATTAAATCCTCCCTGCTGAACTGAACTGGAGGTGAGCGGTGAATTATGCATCCACCGCGCGATGACATCACCCCCAAGAACATGTGCACATCCGACATCTCCGCCACAGAGGTTTTGTCCTTTTACTGTCAGAAATTATTCACTTGAAAATGTTGTTGCCATAAATCATACAGACGCGTCATGAGGAGGTTCTGACGATGTTGCAAGTTGGGCTCATCCGCTGTAAAAGATGCAGATTAAAAGGACCATTTTTCCCCCTCTGCATCCTGCACCATTATTCAAGCACAGCAACAAATTAAAACGTGCATTATTGGTTTAATGGGAAGGGTCACGCTTTGTTAATCTGTGTGGTACACTATAATAACTTTGTCATGTCGAGCTGTTTTCTGCTCAGTCCTGTTGGTACTCTCTGTTTGGTAGGCGGTAATTGGTGAAGGGCTTCCAGGCTTCCTCCAGTGACCTCATTACCCCAATTAAATTCGTAGCCTTCTCTGAAAACAGTCCGTCTCACAAAGTGCTGTCTGATTATCACTCCTGAGGTTGAGATGTGGAGCTGAGGAAGTGGGGCAGGAACATATGGCTGTGCCTTTTTTTTTTTTTAATTTTACTGCAGCGGGTTCTCACTTCATTTAACCAAAAAGGATCTCATTACATTTGAACCTTTGAAAAGTCAAGTAGAATATACATGTTTAAGGATGTTTAATATCTTGAGTAGGATTCTTTAATAACACAGTGACTTCAGAATTACTTAAAATATTCTCTACTAGTTTATTTGCAGTGAGCAGGAAGACTTGGTCACACTTCCTGCCACATCTTTGTCATGTAAAATTAGGGAAAAGCGACATGTTGCTTGTGTTTCTGTCAATCCAGGACAAAATTATAAGCTTAGATCTCATTTAGTAAATGTGTAAGAAATTTGAAATGACCAGTGTTCTAAGCAATCTTGTAAAAACAATCTGCAGAATATATGAGATACATCTCATGCACAATCCTAAACTGTGTCCAAAAGTACTTCTGTTTGCTACGCAGTGCACTGGATTTGCTTTCCATCATGTGAGAGGACTATATAGCAATTTATAGTTTATTTCAATTTTTCCCATGTTGAAGAGTTTTTGGGGGAATTTTTCCTCATTTGCATCAATCTTCTAAGGATGGATGGTGTTATATGTTGTGCAGGTTGTAAAGCCGAATGAGGCCACTTGTGATTTGTGACTCGGCTATTTAAATAGATTTGACCTTTTATCCTTTATATAACTCCCACAATGCATCATATACAGTAGTGTTCATAGTATGTTTGTTACTTTTTTGCTGAAATCGCACCAAGCTTTGATTTTGATACTTGACTGTGTTCGGACAGTATTTTGAATCAGAATCGGTCATTCTGAGTTCAAGATAGCGAGAATTCCACCAACGGTCGCATGTAAATAATGTCCAATACTAACAGCAATACAGTCAGTTCAGCCATTTGAAAATCACTTGTCTGGAACATGTGACCGTCTTCATCAAAGATTCACACTGTTGTTGGTTGTCAACTTGAAACTTCTTCAGTACATGTCTGATTTATTTCTAATGAGGCTGCTGCCTCCGCTGTTAAAATGTGACTCTTAGATGCCTCACATATGTTAGTTAGAGGTCCCAGTACCCAGTTTGGAGGATGTCTAAGAATATAATTATAAATTATAAATCAGTACCCATGTAATTTTAGCGAACACCAAAAGATGACGAGCATAGATGCACCTTTAAAAATAGCTTCTTATATGACTCAGACAGTGTTTTATTCAGTAATCAGGTGTATTTCAGATCACCTTGTTAAGTGTTAATATTCCTGCATTGTTAGTCTGTCTGGTGTTTGCTGTGGTTTGTCAAAGCAGGACTGCACCAATCAGTGCTGCTTTTGTTCACGCGATCAAAGATTACCTCAATCCTGCAGATGTTTTGAAAAGCCCAGTCTGTGCTGTAGTTTTCATTTGAGTCATTAAATAAGATGCTTTAAGAACATTTCTCCTCATCTCATCATCTCTCTCCGTCACTCCAGGGAGAGCACCATCACGCACAAGTTTAACACATTTACCGTCTGTAGTTTGTCCTTTTAAGATTTTCTGCTTCCAGATCTGAGATTCTCTCGTTTTGTTGTTGTTGTTGCAGATAAGGTTGTACTGTTTTTATTTTTCAAATGTTTTACTCAAAGTAAAAGTTTGGGAGTTTTTACCGCAACTTTAAGAAGAAATTCTGCACGTGCAAGACAAAGTTAAACTTAAATGAATAGTTCAAATGAAACAAAGTGTCACAACAGTTTGATTCCTTTTTTTTTTTTTTAAATATACAAATTGAGTTGTAAGAACACATGGAATGTTTTCCCACACAGAGCATCAGTAGATGTATCATTTTTAATTGGTACAGTATAAAGCTTCATGTCATTGTTGTCAAGTGGAAATTTATTCCTGAGCTTTTGGGAAGGTTAGAAAAAAGTCTTGTTTTGAGCTCATGATGTTTTGAGGTTGTTGAGAGAGATTCATAAAATCGTTAACCCAAAACATACTAGTTGCAGGATTTTACATTGCAGCGTGTAGATCTGAAAAATATACCCATTCATTTTGACTGTTACATCACATCAATGCATTTATTATAACCTCACGCCCCCAAATCCTCAAACCCAGCAGAAAAAAAATGCAAATGCAAAAAACCCACAATCGGCCGTCACGAGACAGTCAGAGTTGCACACGGACCGGCTGATTGAGTCGAGGCCATTTGCGGACGACAACCTCAGATAGAAGTCGGGAGGGGGGGGGAATCAATGCCTGTTTGTCCACTTCTCCGCTCATTAAGGAACCTCTATTCACGTCAGGGTCCGCGCGCGACAAAGAAAGCTCACAAGTGCACATTTTCAGTCCGAGGAGGGCGGGTTTTTTCTCCCCCTCAAAGCCCTCCCCTCATCGAAATTCGCCTCACAGAAACACTGTGCCAGAGGCCAAAGTCTTGACAGGGGTAGCCCAGTGAGAGGGAAATCAAACGATTCCCTTTTTTTACGGCCTGGCCGGCTAACAGGGGGCCCGCTTACCCCCGCCAGTCCTTAATCTGTATCACACCTTTCCAGTTCAGGAGGAAAAGGAAGGCAGCCTCACTATCCATTCATCATCTTTAGTGATTCAGGGCTTTGTCTCTGGCCTGTTGGATGCGAGTCCTTGGTTACTCATAAATACTGGTAATACCTGGACTGTGTAGATTGAAATCCTTTCAGGCTTTTCACCGGACTGGTCACATTCATTTTAGTGCGCAGTTAATATTGAACAAGAAAAAGATGGTGATAAATGTTGATTCAGTGGGATGAATACCGCCGTCAGATGTGGCCGCGCCGCACAGTAACGCGAGCTAAGCCCCCGCTGTAAGGCCCATTTCCAACACAAAGAAAAAGTACATTTCTCAATAGAGACCAATTTGTCGGCGCAAATGGAGAGTTTTTTGTGTTTCATGAAAACGTAATGACAACAAGATCGCCGTCGTAAAGCCCTACCAGAAGTGGACAAGGAAAAAACGGTAATGGAGCGTAGCATTTAGACCATTTTCTGTTCTGGTTTGTGCAAGGTCACACAAAGCTCCCTGTTCATAATTAAATGGGATTTAGTTGAACTGCCTTGTTTCACTGCTTTAATATTATTCCATAATATTGATCTAATACTCTTTGAATTCCTCTAAAACGCACTGGATTTCAACCACTGCCGGAGCTTTAAAACATATTTCTTCATGCACAGTCACAACGAGTCATTTATTCTCAGATTAGTCTTCAAAAGAACCAGAAATTGCAAACTGGCTAAAGTCGTTTATCTTGATTCTACAGCTTTTTTTTCATTTTAGCAATTTTCTTAAAAGTATATTGACAAGCCCATGCAAATGGTTTATTATTTATATTCTGTGATTATTGATTATCTATTATTTGGTGGTCTTGGCATTAGAAGCTTTGATTCGTCATGATTTGTGGAGAAATGATTTTATTGTCTCATGATCACAAAACAACTGCATTTATCATTATTAATTTCATGATCACCAAAAAATGTCTTGTGTGCCCTTTTACAAATATCACCTTCTTCATGGATTTACAACATGCTTTAACTCCAGTGACTTGTTAAGCTCGATTTTTTTTCCTGTGCATCTCAGACCTTTTCTCTTATTTCCATTGGGCGGCAGTGCGTCTATCCTCTAACTTCACTGCACTGCATCGCCCTGTTCAGCTCTCCGTTCTCTCCATCGTAACCCAATGAGAGTGATTCCTACAGTGCAGTTTGTATTTTTGGAAAACATGCGCACAAGAAAGGACTACTTTCTTGCGCGTTTTTTGGGGGGAAGGTCTCAGTCAGTGCGCCACGGAGAGGATGGAGACTCCAGAGGAACGCAGGTTCTTACCAGGAGCTTTCTCACTGGCACTCGAGTCAATTTAGACAGACTGGGGAAACAACAAATGTGATGTTTCTTTCAAAATAAAAGCATGTCCGGAAAATTGCCGTTTTAAATAGCAAAGCTGGAGCAAGGAACGTGTTAAAACGCGTGTGAGCAGATTTAGCACCAAAATGCTCTCATGCACTTTGGCTGTTACTGTGCATAATAAGATAGATGCTTGCAAATAAAGCAAATGAGAATTTAATGAGAAACGGTGCCTATTATTTTGATGGTGAACCCCTTTATGTCCTGTGCCATCTTGATCCATGCGTGCGCACTTGACGCATCTGGCGTTGGCACACTCAGAGAGAGAGAGAGAGAGAGAGAGAGAGAGAGAGACGGTGTCCGATGTATCTCTCCCTCCCGCACATCACTTTGGAAATTTGCGCTCCTGGAGTGCTGCTTTTTGCGCGGTGCTCACCTTGCCGGCGCTGCGCGGCTGCGAGCGGCCGATCGAAGCGGATAATCAGACTCTGATCATTGATCCCGTCGACCATTCCCCACACGACTGTCATGATTTTCATCCCTTCCTCTCCTGCTGTTCCAAAGTGACCGGTTGCAGGTGTTTTTTTTCCCTTGCGCTCCCGTTTGCGCCAGTCAACGCTGGCAATATGTAAATTTTGGATTAGACGCTGCGTTTTTCTTTTTTGGAGACTATTCCACAGCTGGGATTCCTTTTTTTTCTTTTTGGTCTTTTACTCTGCAGACCAGATCAGATTGTGATACACCGTGATGGTGCGGGGCGATCAGGACTGACAGCAGAGCGCACGCGATCCTTTGGAAACTGCTCGTGGGTAAGTTGCTTTTTTCCCCCCACCCTCAAAGTTGGTGCTCCTGCTGCCTTGTGTGCAAATGTTGGCACCAGGCATTCATTTTCACACGCACACGTTCCCATCACTCATCGACGCGCTTCAACAAACGGATCCATCAGCTCCCCAAAAAATGCGGCACTTAAAATGCGCATTTGGAGCGTCTTTTACGCACGAAGCCCACTCGCTTTTTTTGCTTTAGTTGCGGTGCCTGCTCAGTGGAGGTGTCCACGGCTGCAGTACGACAGAGAGGCTGACCACTCAAGTCTTCTGTGTTCTTTAATAAGCCCTAATTACCCAAGCAGAACGCCTTCAGTGTGCCATTTTACGCACATTTTTTAACGCATATTGCTTTCCCCCCCTCTCTCCACGTTAATTGCGCATTTGCATGTCGCTCCTGTGCGTCAGTGCATGTGCGCCCGTGGAAGTGCGATTGCGCGCGTGTGTGTGCGCGTCTCCCCCCACCCCCCCGTGCGCGCACACCCAAAGCGCAGCAGAGAAGGAGGGAGGCGAGAAGAAGCCGAGCTTAGTTATTTCAAATTATTTCTGCTGAGTGATTGCCTGGCGAGTCAGCTCTCTCTGTGGCTCTCCCTCAGTGTTTGCGAGTGTTTCCTCTGCCCCCCCCTTCTCCCTGTTTCCCTCTCCTGCTTGGATGGATGATGGCCTATGATTGTCCAGATGGATGTTGGAGCTCCACTCTGGCTCTGACCAGACTGGGGATTGCCAGTTCAACATATTTGCGAATCGGGAAGTGTTACTGATGTAAAGTTGGAGCAGATGCTGGCTTTAAAAAAAAAAAACGGTTTCTCTGTCTTTTATCTACTACAGATGAGTTAGAGAAGGTGTAGCTTGGAGTTGCAGCTCACCATTTTTTCTTGCTGCAGAGATGCTTCTTTTCTCATGTCTTTTTAAAATAATTTTATGACCTTCCAAGGCCAAGTCCAAGTGTCTAAATCCTTCCATCCAGCATGTCATGTTCTCATTTTGTCAACAGCAATATTTGCTTCCCCATTTCTGCTCCTCCATAATCTACTGGCATCATTTTTTCCCCACTCCAATTTTCTGCCTGACATTTTCTTCTTTAGGCAATATCGTCTCGGTTTATGATTTTTTCATGACTCCCCTGTTCATCTCCAACATCTGGGGTTAAGCTTTGCTACAGGAGCAACCAGCAGCACATGAATTAATAGGTAAGTGGCAGTGGCCACTTAACAGAAGCCCTGCAGCTACATATTGAGCTGAGTCGAGTGCTCTCACACAGAAATTGATTTAGAACAGAGATTATGTCATCCAGCATTGGCACCTTTTTTTTTTTTTTTTTTTTTTTTTTTTATTGCTGGTCAAGTTTACCCGGCGGCATTGAATTCCTTCTCGGCTCCCTGATGAATTAAGTGTAGGTTTAAAGGGCATGTAAATGCAATAATAAAGTTTCAATGAAGGGTTTAGTTAAAGTATAAATTTGAGTGCATGATCACAGCACATTCGAAGGCTTCTGTTTTTTTTTAATAAACCCTATGGTTAAATTTCCACACTTGAACATCAAAGCTGCACAGACAATGTTACAATATTTGCAGTACAGTTACTTGTGTTATATGTGATGATGAATAAGTGATCAGCTTTGTGGTTTTGCCCATGATAACTGAGATCTAATCTTATCATTATATTTCATGAGACAAACCTCACTTCTACCATGACAATCATTTGTAAATAGACCTTGACCCCGTTCAGTTTATCATTTTCTGTCTTTGGTGCACTGAAGGATCTGATGACATCACAAGCTGCTTCCCTTGATTGATACTGTTAATTTTCAAGGAGCTGCACCAAGGCCTATTGGCCTTGGCTGTACAGTCAAGGGGCGGGCAGTCGAAGGCTTTCAAATGAAGGAGTTCATTAATGTGGGGGGAAATAAGGGTTGTCCTGTGGAATATCGGCTCTGTGCGAGGAGCGATTGGAGCAATTGATGAGGGTTTGTGAGGAAGAATGAGAGGAAGTTCACAGGGGGGCACTTTCATCACGGCTGTGAGTTGCATTAATAGGACTCGAGGGGGAAATGGAAATGCCGATTCAGCTTGTGTGTTTATGCAACATAGTGTCATGTCACGTTTCTGAAATTTAATCTGTAGGATTTGCTTGTATGGGCATGAATCGTCCATTTTTCATGACAATCAGCAGAACCATCTTTCATGTCTGCACCACATTTCTTGTGAATCAAACACTACATCTATGAACCACACTGGAGTCACAGGGAGGAGGTGGCTGGGCCGAGTGGTGGGCCTTCAACATGCAGGATTGTGACACCAAAATCCTGCTTCCACTCGGTGCTCCGGAATTTATAGGATTCATCTATATGGACATACATTTTCCATTTGAAGGTCATGCTGAGTATCACCACAGAAAAAGGACAAATTCATGCTCTGTACACAAATCCTGTAGATTGAATTTCATGATTATTTCATGAACTGCTGCAAAACTGGGTCGGTTTATGGTATGTGTGTGTGTGTGTGTGTG
>JBBMOC010000049.1:1610078-1665303 GCA_037975185.1 Centropyge bicolor | reverse complement strand
GCATGTGTGGAAGAAATGGTTCTTCAGCTTGAGCACCTTCCATCCCCGCTTGGCACCGCCGTGCAGCCCGCGACCGTTGTGAAATCTGAGTATTAGAAGCTGTGGACGACATGCATAACGGACGCCCTCTCAGTTAAATCTTCTCAAAATCCAATTCCTGCCAAGATGAGATTCCTCTTTCCCCATGCCTTGTTCCATTTTCCAACGCAATCATTGGGCATCGATCTGATTCAAAGCTATTTATTTTTGTTGCAGCCATCATGTCATGAATTGACAAGTATGGTATATCAGGTAGATTACAACATGTCTGGCTCCCGTCGCCTCAGCCATACAAAGAGGAATCGTTACGGCTGGGGCTGAATAGCAAAGTTTCAATCTTTCTTCAGTTAAAAAGTCTTTTCAGATCCAACTTTCCATTCGATGTTTCAGCTTTGCTAAAAAAAGAGACCTTTCTTTAAAGGCCTTTTTTGACTTGGGAATCTTTTAAAGAGCAGACTTGATGCTTACGTGAGTCTTGGCCTGAAGGGGTAAAACTGAAGTATTTCACAAGAGAAACATCATTTTGTGTAGCAGGAATATGTTAGGTTGTCTTTCCTGTCATGCTAATCATCTGGAGACCCCTCTGATTTAGGTATGTTGTCACTAGTGGAAAGCACGTTTTAAAGAATAAAGCAAATATTCCAGATAATTAGAATCAGGATAGCAGCAGAGTTAATTCCTTTATAAAGGTATTGAGCCAAACATTTGTGTTGGATGATTTAGCACCAGAACGATTTGTTGACCAATGAATCAGTCATTTGACAGAAATATAATCAGGAATTTTGATCAATTAGCTCAGAATGAGTAGAATTTATTTTGCTTGTCAGATGTGAGGCTTTGCTTAGTTAATGATTCTTCTGGGCTTGGACAGACAAAACAGGCAATTTGAGGAGTTTGTTTTGTAGTCGAAATAGCAGCAAAATGATTAATTCAAAAAGGCCACTTGAAATAATCATAATCAGCTGAATCACGTCATGAATTACACACTTCTTCCCAACTTTTTGGACGGTGAAAGCTCTGTCTTCAGTGTTTCTGAGAAGACTTGACCATATATGTTGCAAATCAATGAGCTGGGCTCTTGATGGCATTGTCATATTTTAGCATCTATATGACTTTGATTTGTGACATTTCATTTCCTGGATTAGCCAAAAACAGACTGTGATTACTGTATCCATAAACAGTTCCACGACTACTACATTTTCCCTCCATACAATTCATAAAGATCTGCCTTAGTGGATTCCAGTAATTTCCCCACCCTCTCCAGTTCACAGCAGTCCATAACAGATGTCGTTATTTACAATTCTGCAACCACAATATGGGTTACGTCTGGTCAGATCGAGAGTTCAGCAGAAGAAGCTTGCTTTGTTCTCTAATCTGTTCCCTGCAGAAATGGGAAACCACAGCAACCGCGATCACTTGCTGATGGGAGACTAGGCTGTATGGAAAAATAAATGGCCTTTAGAATTGCCCCCCCCCTCCCTCACATTCACTTTGTGGCCCTTGAGCTTTCTGTGGTCCTTCCCCGCTGTTATTCAGAGGAGAGGTATCAAAAAGAATGGTCTTCCTTGCAAATCATTTTCATGGGCCACTTATTTCTCAGACCTTGATCTGACTGCCTTCATGTATGGGTGCGAACCGAGCTGAGCGCACTCCTGCGCTACCTTTATTTACTTTCTGCATGTAATGGCATTGCTATCTGAGCAGAGCAACACTTAATACCACAATAAAAGGACGGTAATGGCATCATTTCCAACTGTCTCTTTGCATTGCTCTTGAAAAACATATGCCCGCCACTGCGTATGCATGTGCACGTCTCGGCGGGGGATCAAAGCACAAAGTTGACCAGAATCAAATGCAATTTAAAAGCGCATTATTTTCCAATTTATTACAGGGGGGAAAATAGACGGACTGGAGGTCAGCCACAGTGTAGGACGCCCCGGAGCTTAAAAGTTGTCCTGGTCAATTGTAACACGGCTGAAATGAAGAATGAGGTGATGAAATACTCGTGTTGCACTTCCTCAGATGAAACAGCCATCTGAAGCGCGATCAATTACCTCAATATACAGTATTTTTCTTTGCTGGGGGCGAGTGATGTTTAAAATGATTTCCCCCCCCTTTTTAATCAGCAGTAAAATGAGAAGCCCATTGCTATAAGCAAGAGGGCAGAATTATCATTTTCATCCTTTCTTTTCAGCCGCGCTATCATTGTGCCATGTCTGGAGGTGATCCTCTGAGGCCCATCCGGCCTGGAAAGATGAAGTTGATGTGTTTTAGATAGCTTTTAGAGAGATGTGGATAGAGGATGGAAATTGCATGCCAGGGGAAGCAAAATGAGCAATTTTTTCCTCCCATTTCCCCTCCTCTCTTCATCCGATCTGTGCTTACTCATTCATGAAGGCTTTTGTTGTGACATTCCATACATTGTGGCGCGGAGATGAAAAAAAAAATGCACAAAACACCAGTTGGTAGAAGGGGGAAAAAAAGGACTATATTATTGTGCAGGCTAATGCATTTGCAGGGTAGCTGCATAGCAGAAGAGACACAGCTCTCCATTATTATCAAAACACTATCACAACTACCAATCTTTGCTCACATTTTGACCTGTATTTTAAGTGGCTGGTGTTGAGATATTCAGGAAATTCATCATTGCCTTTTAAAAAGCCCATTTAGTGTTGGTGTGGTCTCAGAAAAGGCTTTCAACTATTCGCTGAAAGAAAATGCTCAGACTCTTATTTACAGCATTTACTCCAATGGGGGCGCCATAAAGATCCATGGCTTACTTCTGTTGGAAACCTTTTCCTAACCTGAATGTCATACGCCATAATCTGAGCAAGACAGGACTCTTAAATAGAAGCAAGCATGCCAAGTGATTAATAGTGAGTGAAATCAAGAAGCGCTCCATTAGCACTTCTTCATTTGTCATGAGCTGCTGCACATGAGACCTGGAGCAACGTAATATTTACACTTAATCTTATGTATTTCAACCTGTCTCTAGTACAGGATGGATCTGGTGGTGTGAAACCCCCCATGGAATGATGGCTAAAATCCCACAATGCATTGCTTGAACCTTTCTGCATGTGCAAATCATGTCATACTTGCAAAAATCATGATTCTTAAGCATCCAAATCCTCGAGTGACCCCTCACTGTAAACCATTTTAGTGCTTGTTACAAACAGTAGGGATAACGAATGGGTGATTTCCGACACAGAGCCAAGAAAGACTGTTCAGCGAAAGAGTTCAGAAAGAAAATGCAGGTGGCTGTGTAGGCGTGCGTCTTTCTATATGTACAGATGAGAAGATGAAATACGATTCAGGAAGTTCAGCTTGGGTAGCTCATACCTGACTTTGATGGATTGTCAGATGCCAAAACACTACATAGCAGTTTGGGGACACTCTGAGACCGGATTTTACAGCTCTGTGAAGTTATCACACATCCATCATTGTATCCTCCCTGACTGCGATTTGAAATGTAAACAACACATTTACCTCATTCGTGCAACAAAGTAATCTACGTGGATCTTATTGATGAGGCTAAGTAATAGATGATGCTAGAAATTTTTACTAGACCGACTTTCAATTCTTTTTTTTCACTTGAATCGTCCCTATTTTCAAGCACTCCTAACTATATTATGTGAGCTTTGAAATATAAACCAACATTAATAAGTATATTTGACCCAGTTCAGTTCCACGCATGGCTGAACACCCTGAGCTTTGGCATCGTCTATGTATTCAAACATAACAATTCTGGTAATAATCCAATCCCCAGTTTGGCTAATGATGGTAATAATTTTATGCTGCTGAGACATGCTTTGCGTCGCGGCTGAGTGGGGGGTTACTGGTGTGCCTTTTTCCAAGCCAGAGCTCTGCCCCCACCCTCCCCCCCTGCTGGACCAGACCCACAGAGACCGGCTCTCAACAGGGTTCTTGATTTATGGTCCACTTTACAAGAAGGGCCTGGGGACGCAGCACTGCTTGTCCTACGATATTGAATCTCGGCTGCCTAGCATGGAGATGTGGGTCGTCCGTTATTGTGTGAAAGCTTATTTGCATTGCGCTGTTAAGCTCTCAGTGGTAACTACAGCATGCCTGCTCACCTTAGCACTTAAGTTTATTTTTGCTTGCGGGGCGGTTTGGTTCAGACATTTTGTGAGAAAAGGTGCAGTGAAGACAGATAGCTTTCACATTGACAGGTTTGTGTGGGTCAACATTTGCAATGTAGTTGTGAACCCTTGAATAGATTTCAAATATAAACTTACCAAGTGCTGTTGGTGCATCTGCTTTTAGTTTAAAATTCACCATTAGAAAACAGACTGTCTGACGCAACATAATATTGTATATTCCAATCAAGTAATTCAAAAGCCACATGCTGGACATCCGTCATTATCCTTAGAATGGTCCATTCATCAATGATGAAAGCTGAGGTACTCTCAAGCCGTATCCAACCTCAATAGACAAAGTCAGATAAATTGAATGTAAAATTTCAAGCACATTGTCTGCCAGAAGAAAGACTTTGATTATTTGTTCAAAGGCTCTGTTTGTTCGGTCATTGTTGGCTGTATCGCGCATTCGCTCTGCTTTTCAGGCTTGCATTCGTTTCCCACCAGCGGTTGATTTGATAAGAAAAAAAAAATCGGCAAGATAAATGTTTAGCAGCCTTAATGATTATAGTTGCCGTAGGGTAGGCGTTTATTAACTTGTGTTAATAATGTGACAATCCTCTTTCATTCCCCCTTAAATCAGCCCACAGTTCTGCTGCTTAGACAAGGCAGTGTATTCAGCTGAACTGATCTGGCAAACCACAAGAACTGCGAGGGCATTATTTCTCATATTCATCGCCCTTTCTATATGTTTGTAGTTTGAGAACATATATGTTAGGCATTTTGTTGGTCCTTTGTTATGTTTATGTTTGCCATGTGGCTTCCTTTTAAACCAGTCTTGCACACGCCCTTAAGAAGCCAAAAAATGTTCATGTCCCCGACCCCACATTTTTTTTTATCAATCATTAGTAATAATAAGGGAAGTGACTAAAAACAAGGATCAAGGTTGAATTTAGCTGAAATAAAGGTCATCATGATGGCATCAGCTGTTTATGTTCCTCCATATATTCCCCTGGTCATCAACACCCCCCCTGCTGTGGTGCCATGCTGCCCCAGTTTGACAACCAAAACCAAAAAGAAAAGACATATGGAATGTCAATGGCAATCTTCTCCTACTGTCATACTGTAAAATCTGCAGTGCTGTTTTACTTTCTTAAAGTCAGAAATCCTTGAAGAACCGAGACTTTGATGCTCTCCAATGAATAGCATTAGCATACTGTAGAGTTAGCTGCAGACTCAGTCGGTTCAGCGGCAGATCAGCCTCGGCGTCACAGATTTTAAATATAGGCGCTGAGTAAAAAAGACGCATGTTAGAGGTCGTGTGTGAAAGAGATAAAGAGAGAAACGCTTCAGCCCCGTGAACATCTCATCGTCGCCAGCGAGAAGCCTCTGCCTCGGCTTGATGAATTTTCATTTTGTTTAGCGTCGGGGAAGGTTTCTGTGAAGCACACCTACAGCTGCTAAAGTTAGATGTAGCTAATGTTAGACTTCAGATAAGCCTTCAGCACGCTGGCTTTTTTGCAAGCGTCATTCAGCAGCTAGTGTAGCATGCTTCCTCTCGAGGTGAATCCTATTTCATACCTTGAACTCTGATCGCGTTTGAGAGTTTGATTGACACCGGCGGTACAGATCAAGCCTGGGGAAGAAAAAAAAAACCAGACATGAGCTTGAGTTTAACCGACTTCCTGGATCCTGTTGCACATTTGAGAGATAATCCAAGGCAGTCGACACGGATCTTCTCACATAGCTGCTGCAAGAATAAAGTGCAGGGTGTTGGATAAGCAAGATATTTCTCTTTACCTCCACAGAAGTGTTATAGTTACATGATCCAGGAAATTGATTGCCTGTAAAAGTGTTTTGAAAAGTGCTCTCAAAGTTCACTAAATTATCTGCGATGTAGCAATAGAGCAGAATCGTCGGTAAACGTTTAACAGCCTGTTCAGTGTTTTGCTATAAATCCATCTCCACTCGAGTTAATTTAAAAACTTTCAGACAGTTTGAATAGCAGCATTAGTGCTGCTGTGAGTGAGCAAACAACACTAATATTTGCCAACTTCTATTAACACTGGAAAATTTGCTATGTAGACGTGACAAATTGGTTTAATCTTTTAAATCGCATTCACACATTTTTATTGACAGTTATAAAGAGAGTTAACTCGGTAAAACACAGATGTTGATCACTGGGATGTCAATTTATGATAGTTTGCATACCAGAATATTTCTCAGTTAATTGCTTCTCTGTGTGATCCTCGCTTTCTTCTCCTCATCCTTTCTTCCTCTCCCCCTTTTCCACCTTACATTCATCCCCCCATCCCCTTTCCACCTCTTCCTCTCAGCGATTCCAGCAGGTCCTCTTAGCCCTGGCCTGGAATATCCAAAGAGAGAGCTGCGTTAATTTAATGTCATCCTTATTTCCCTGACAGCCGGGGCGGGATAAAGAGTCTAGTTAGCAGGCAGCTCAAGTAATGGGACTAAGAATTGGACGTGACTGCAAAGACAGTTTGTATGTGTTGGCAGTGGTCGGCTTGTGCACATTTGCGTTGGTCCGTTGAATTTGTTGAAGGTGGATTTCGACAAGCCGACTGCTCCCTAACAGCTCCCAACACCCAAATTATACATTATATACTATATCTGCCATATTTTATCTACAGAAAGCATAGACTGTCACTTCTACGCAGACTCCTGTTGGGCTCAAATCACTGGCATCCAATTCCAGTTGTGACACAAAATTAGTTTTTCGTGTGTGTACATTTTTTATTAGTACACATAAACCATATGTTATTACAAAAATGTACAGCTCATAAAAAAGCGTTGCCTGCAGTCTTTGTGTGCCAATGGGCGTATTTTTCTATTCCTGCTGGCGGTATATGTGTGATATGTCCAGCTTTTCTTGAGGGCCTCTGATTGGTTGACGTAACACGCTGAAAAAAGGCGGAGAATTTTGTGCCCCAGACATGAAATGCCAGATTTAGGATGGATTATGTTGATAGATATGAAAATGGTTGGAATGACAAAATTTTCTGGTTTGTCATAGTGCTTAGTTTCAATAGTCTTTTTTTTCATGCTAAAACTTCTTCTTCTTCTATTTGGCCTGTGTGCAGTACAGGCAGTATGCCGAATAAGCAATTAGCAGTTCCTACTTGCAATGCCTTTGAATCAGCATTTAGGCCATGGTGCAGGGAAATATATTTTTTCTTTATCTCAGCTATGACCTTGATTAATAATAATTTTGCATTGTAGCTGGATGGAACATTTTAAAATGAATGTCATAGCCTGTCATTAAAATATGTCAGTAGGTGGCAGCTAAGGTGTTTTACCTTCCTCACACAGGGACAAATTAGCAACTGATGGAAACACACTATTGCATAATGTGCAAACTATGCCATTGTTCGTTATTATTCAGATATGGATGAGAAAGTCTGTGTGCATGTTTTCACATTAAGGCAGAAGAAACATTCATATGAAGACATTCACGGCGTTAAACCGGTTTAGAGATGTCGATTGCACTCGAGAAGCGTCCTCTCCGCTCTCCCTCTCACTTCCTGCGTGCATGTCAAGAACATGGAGGCTTGTGGTTCCAGGGTTATTAGATAATCTAAAATGGAATAATTCAGCGAGGAGAGCACAGACTTGTGTGGGCGTTTGTGTGCGTCAGCCAAGGGTGTAAGGGCTCGAAAAGTGTTCCTCACAAATAGAAATGTTAATAACTCACCAAGCAGAGTACATATCAATTTTCCGACTGGAGGTAGGGGGAAGGGGGCAGAGGGGTGACATGGGAGAGAAGCGCTTGGGAGTGAGGTGGGGGGGTAATGACAGAGACGGAGGTGTGCCTACATGCCGCAACCGAGTCTGTTCTCATTATAAATTTTTGTAATTTTCAATCTGCATATGTGATTCAAGGCATGTGACTCATGATGCTACTTGCATTTAAGAGCTCAGATCAGAATTTGACAAAATCAGGGGTGCAGCAAAGGATTCTGGGGCCTTAAAAGCAAACTGCTTTACCCCATTCTCTTTTAAAAGCATTACGTCAAATACTGTTATGGAGGAAAGATAAATGGGCTGACTCAACACTGGAAGAACAAAAAGAAGCAAAATGTCCAACTTTTACACCTCGATTCAATCAAAACTCCAAGATACAGAACTGAAACACTTTCCAAACAAGTGGGTGAAATGTAGGCGCAAAAAATACGATATCAGTTATTGCTTCTCGCTGTCACTTTCCAACGGTATCTGATATGGGCGACATCCTACAAAGATATGAACAGTCATCCAGAAACGTCAGACACAAGCAGGCGGTTAGAACCGAGCGTGAGGGCCTTCGGCGCGAACGGCCCCCGAGAAAACGCGCAACAGAGCGCGAGGGACTTTAAATGAGAGATTCATATAAATCATCATCTCAATATCCACCTCGCGAGCCGCGGCAAAGCCGTAAAGCCTCGGTCGTCGATTGCCGAAATTGTTTGTGTGCGAAACGAGAGAGGCAGATGCATTCCTCAGGGCCAACTCCGAGCCCCGGGAGTGTTGAGAGAGTGGCCCATTTCTCTTGCTGAACCCTCCTCGAAAGTAATTGAATTTTGGATGAATCCGCCGAGGAGGAAACACTGTCAGGGAGGGGAGAAAGTGGATGCTTGAGGAAAAAAACAATCAAAGAATGAGAGGCAGGTGACAGCACCTTTTGGATGAGCTTTTCTTTAAAGAATGGTGCACTATGAGATGCTTGACAGGATAAGCTTTCATTGTGAGATTTTTTAAGGGAGGACTATTTTTTCCCCGAGATTTCATATTTCTTTGGACATCTAGTATCCGTTCATTTGTTGAAGGGGGGATAACTCTTCTTGCTTTTTTTCCTTCCCCTGCTCCATTGTGTTCCTGATCATATCTCTGACAGTTAGACAGCTGCACTGAATCTTTCACTTCTCACTAGCTAATAACCATGTGCCAAGAAGTAAGACGATAGCGACAATAATACATTGACACCCTTTTTCTTGATTACTGATAACAAATTGAGTGTTTGACCTTGATAAGCACTTGGATAGCTCATTTCCTCAGACAGGTGGCCATCTTCTTGAATAGAAGAAGCAGGGAATCAAAGATGAAGTCGAATTTAAGCAAAACATTTATTATATCTGAGGAAACACAGCCATTATTTCATTGTACCTCTTTATTTCTGCAAGGTTTATTTCAACATGGTGGCGACGAGCCTCTCCGCCTCCATCTTGAACAATCAACCCACTTTCTCCCACATGATTAAGAGACTCAAGTCATCAGTTGTTAAATTACAGACTGATGGAAGCACTTCCTCCAGCTTGAGCGCAGGAACCAAGAGAGCCATAAAGGGGAATGCATCGGCGTCATTAATCAGCTGATCGTGCCGTGATGATAAAATGATAACATCACAAGGGTGAGGCTTTATCTAGAGGCAAAGCTTTCAGTTGAGTCGGTAGAAGTTTATAACGCCATAAGAGCCAGACGGAGCGCAGCCATCAAGTAAAGCCTCAGAAAGGCTCCTCAACAACCGAACAGAAATGTGGCGGGCGATTGTGTATTACAAAAGCCAGAATACCTGCATCAAGACATGCGTGGCTGCCAGATTGGCCCTCTCATGCTTCCTTTGATCTCCACAATAGGACCTGCCATTAAAGCAGCCTCCACTTTCCTCTGAGGATCTGGAGCTTGTGTATACAGCAGACATGAGAGACTCCACTGAGGGTCAACATGAAGTGGACTTATGCACAACATTTAGCTGGTCACTCTTCCTCGCATGCTACAAACCACCAACCATCGTCGTTCTATTTAAGCAGCCTGGAAGACACACCTGTGTGCTCCGGCTTCCCTTGAACGTCCACTGAGGGGTAACTGAACATTCCAATTTCTCAGATTTCAACTTGGCACCACACGCGAGAGCAGAGAAATCCATCCCAAACATCATCATTATTGCATTTTACCCAACACTGGCGAGGCGAGATACGTGCATAGAGCCCACAGAACAGCTAAGGACATCATCCAGTCCGGCTTGAGTCTGTTCACCCTCCTGCTCGTCTGGCAGGTGTTGCCAAAGGATCCGCTGACTACGGGAAAGCTTCTCCCCCCTTAGGCTATAAGACTCACACCACCGCCAATGCAGACTCAAATGTCACTCATCTCACCTACCCTCAGCTCTACATGCTCCACATCTGGCGCCAAATAATATTGAACTAGAGCCGAAGCAATTGTGGCAGAAGATTAATCTTAATTTGAAGACATCGCCCCGGGCTTGAGCAAACTGAGATGGGCTTTTTCTATTATTTTGTGACATTTTATAGACCAGATTATTATGTGATGCATTTCTGCAGACGCTGAATCAATAATGAAAATAATCATTAGTTTCAGGCCTATATTGAACTATGTGAATGTGGCTGAATATACAAGTCGTGCATCTTTTCAAATCATAATTAAACACTGAGCATTATTATAGGGTGAGGTGAGAAACAAGTCATTAGAGTTGACCATGTTTAAGTATTTTATTACAAGACAAATCAGTCACAATTACAATGTGCACACAAACAGAGTCACGATCAAAACCGTTGAGCTGAGCAGGGACAGGATTCTCTCACCCAAACGTTCATCCTCCTTCTGTCACATACACCATAGTTTGTTAAGTGATGCTCATGTCCTTTCCTAAAGGGTAAGGTTTCAGGGTGCATGTCTGACTGAACAGAGCGGACATTTTGCTGATGCTTGCCTAATGCGTAAACATGTTTTTCAGGTTTAAGGACTATTGATTACATTCCAGGTGTTAAAAGTTTCTCTCACGTAGGACAATGCTGTTTACTCCAGCATATAAATGATGCTGTCTGACTCTTGTACACTGTATTTTCCTTTCATGTAAGAAATATTGTCTGACTCTCTTTGCAGTATGTCACAATATACAGTGTACAAGGACATGATACTCTTAGTTCATTATATTGTTGTTGTATAGAATATGTTTCTCATGAGAAGAAACAAATATAATAACTAACCATGGTGAGAGAAAAAACCAGTGAGCTCTCATGTCCTTCGAAGCGGCTTTGTAAAACCTCACTCCTGGAGCCATTTTCCTCTCAATGGCTTATAGCGAAGCACTGTGTCATGTTTTTCATGTGCAATTCATTAATATGTTTAATCCCATAATCCACGATTTTTGCTCTCTGCACACGTGCATGATCAGCACGGCCAGCAGAAACCCACTGTACTCGCTCATCAGCGTAGTCAACACCAACAAAAAATTAATTACCCAACGTTGCAAGAGTGCGGTTTTAACCTTTTCGGTGATAATAAGTGTTTGCTTTGATGGGTGGAAGTCTGGGATATCACCGTGAGCCGGGTGGAGGCCGAGCAGAACTGGCGATTCAGTCGTTTCCTCCGTGTTCAAACGGAAGAAAGGGACCCCAGACTTTTGTGCTAATGTTGTATACTGTCGAACCAAGATGGAAAACTAATTAAAAAGATAAGATTTTTGTGTGGTGGCGTGTAGCTTTTCTGAGGTGGCATTGGTTACAGGAAGCAAGAGGCTGGCGACAATGGGCCTTTGACGTGGAGAACGCTGCAATGTCGCCATCTTTGGCTGCCGGCCAGCTTCGCATGCCTCCGCGAGTGTCTCAAGGGTTATTGTGGCTTTTCAGGGTTTCCCCTCAAAGGGTTTGAGATGCAGCTTTGTGGAATCTCTGTGAAGCATCTTTGTCGTGACTGAAATGCCAATAGGAGCGCCCTTGTAGCCTACACGGACGTCTTGATGCTCCATAGCAGAGATGCCTCTAGCATTTGTGTCTTGTAGACGAATTATTAGTCAAAGAAAAAGACGAATTGTACAGTCACATGGAGTGGTTCAATCAGTAAGTGTATCATTGAGAAATATTGCTAGCTGCAAGCAAAATCTCTATTAACATTACCTTTCATGAACTTTAGATCAGTCCCATTTTATATTAGAGAAAGATAAAGCTCTTGTAATTCATTAAAGTACCACAAAATATATTTCTGTTGTGGCGATCCTGTAGTTTTTGTAGATTCTGGCACATAGATCCACACTTACACTCGTACTACATCAGCTGCGATGTCGTGTTACTCCCATTATCATCAACATGTATGTTAACAGAGATATATCCTGATATAAGTGGGCACCTGATTATGTCATGGCAGAGAAGCTACATGAGTGCTGTAGGTAGTTGACGAAGCTGCAAAGCCAGGTTCGCCTTGATAGAGATGCATCTTGACATCTGTATCATCAACAGCCTCTCCCTGATTATACAGCAAGTCCCTGAAGAGCCACTGGTATAAATAAAGCACAGGCAGACAAACACTTTGGAGAAGAGAATTTGCACATAGGGTGTTGGCTATTTTCCAGCTGACCTTAGGTCTTGTAAAAGTTCTACAGTTATTGGCTCAGAACTTACAGGGGTTTTTTTGTATCAGAGCTTTGATCAGGCATCTCCTGCCAAAATCATTATCTCTTCTTTTTTTTGATGTGTTGGATGGATTCAGTGTATTCGCAGCCTCAGTCTCAGTATGGAATAATAACTCCAGCTTTTGTTTCCTTCTAGGACTGGTAAAAAAAATGAAAGCTCCCATTCCTCTTCTGATCCTGCTTCATGCCTTTGTGGTCGATTGCCTGAAAGTGGTATCGAAGAGAGGCTCAGGTAAGTCTTGTTTTTTTTCCACAACTACTGTATCTTCCCTTTTTCTGATGAAAGACACTCCTGAAAAACAATAGGTTAAAACCCATATATTGGCATCTACAGCTACATTAATTGGTGCAGGTTTGATTCCCTGAAACCTTTAAAGATTTCAAGGCTGTTTTTTGCCTGAAAGCACAAACCATCTTTCAGTCAACAGCAGGGGGGTCATACGGCCTTGTGGTGTTGTGCTCGGAGACTCCAGCCAGCCTTGGTGGAGAAACAGGGCTGTTCACACACTCAGTTATTTTATTCAACTTAAGTTTCTGTGAGTGGTGATGGAGTATTTCATTGTTTATCTTTGCAGATCAATTGCATGTTACGATGGTTTGAAGAGAATAAAACTGACATATGTCAAATTACATACTAAGAGATCACATAAACTTTGTGTATTTTAATTATGATGCACATATTTGGGTCATCTTCTGTGTCTGTGCAAAGTTGATCTCATGGCTAATCTGCTGGTGTTTCAGTGATGTGTATGAACATTCCTATGCCTCAAATCTGCTCCCTTGGTGCAAAGGTTAACTGAGTGAGTGAATGAATGAAATAAGTATATGATTGGGTTACCTTCTGTATCTTTCGAGTACTTTTCAGTGAAGAATGTAGCTATGGCCTTTGCAGGAGTATTTACATGGTAATGGCACTCATACTGCATGCGTCTCCAGACTCAGCAATGATTACTTTCTGCAAGAGGATGGATGCAAGCTAGAGGAACTGTCCACACTGGCTAACATGAAACATAAAGTCTTTTGCCAGTCTGCTTTTAATTTATATTTTACTATCCAGAGGCTGCTTGCATCTGGGTTTTTACCCATGCATATTAGACACAGGTGCATGAATGGCCCAAGGCTCATCAGAGGGTTTTCTGCTCTTCCAGCAGAAGTCCCTACGGGCTATCTCCTCCGCTGCTTCACGAGCCATTGCCTGGGGCAAGGATTTGAAACGTGTCCGCTGATAAATGAACACCCCATCCGGGCCAGACCTCCGTCCTTTGTTCCTTCTCTTTTAGCTTGTACGGCTTTATTAGAAGCCATGCTGGTTGCAAGTTAGAGCACTATTGTTAAAAAAAAAAGGGTTCTGGGCAATGAAAGCCAGTTTGAAATTGCGTTGCTTTCATTTTTATAGAATGGAAAGAAACGGCAGGGGTGGGAAGGTCAGTATCCTGGTGTCAAAGCGGGTATATTTTCAAAGGAATGCTTCTCAGGGTTCCTTTGTTTATGAGATTAAGCTTTTTGCTGTTTGTTTGGTCATATTTTTATTGCAGATTGGATCAAATCCAGCTTATAGTCTCATTTAAAGCCCTGAGCTTCTCCTGCAGTATTGCTGTCTCTCATAGGACACTGTCACCTGGCACTATGGCCATGTTATATTCTCCACTGTGAAGGTCCTGTTCATGCAGGCTCTAACAATATGTGAGAATTCAGGTTTTGGTCGGGTCATGCAGGTGTAAAGGTTTTACTTGTAATGTTTGTATTTTGCATGCTGGAGCAAACTTCTTTGACACTGATTCCATTTAAATCGAAATCTCGCTTTTTATCTACAATTTATTCCGGAAAAAATGTGAGGATCAAGCTGAAATTGCTCAAACAAATTACTGATTGAATCTCTAATAAGACAAACTGAGCCACTCCAAACTCAGACATGTAGTGTTTTTCATTTGTCCCTTTGTTTAAAGAAACTCACTGTAGACAATTAAACCTGTAAGTGTCAGCCCGTTAAAGGAAATTAAAGGACTTGATTGACTCCCTCGGGGACAATGAATCCGCTATCTCACTCGCTTTCCCTTTCGCTAGGCAAACACACAAACTAACTCCAGGAACCCCTGCACGCTTGCTGCATGTGCAACGCCATTATCTGCAGATGATTAAATTCAAAACACCCGTGTTTGAGTAATGCTTTGTCTGCGTTTGTACTCGAGGTGGAACAGCGCAAAAACATACAATGCATATCTGCCATACTAATCCGCGGCATGCATAAGCAGGAGAATCTATCCATTTGTCCTCTGCTGTGGTTCCTCTTTGTTAGAATGCTGATATGGCCTGAATGGTTCGGCGAACAGAATAATTATGTATATTTCTGCTTAATACAGCACATCAAGTCAGATGTTGAAGAGAAACCTTACATTATTGTGTGCTATCCGTCTGCGATGTTCAATCCACAATGTTCAATTAATCCTAGAAGTTATTTTGTGTTTGAACTCTTTTTTTTTCTCTCGTGAAGCTTTTCGTGGCTGCAGCTCATTGTGGTTTATTGAAGCTATTGTCCGTGAAGAAATTGGTGTTTGTGATCAGTCTCACAACAATGAATGCAGAAATAATCTCCTTGCTCTTTGTTTATGATTAAGCGGACACCAAAACCGATCTGATTTGTAGCTCTAAGAGATTCTCTCCTCTTGTGCAATAGCTGCACTTTATTCATCTCTGTGACGCTGCGGTCGCTCTGAGTGACTAGCTGTCTGCGTAATAAGCAAAATACATCAAGAATGCACCCAGAAACGCACAGATCCCCAGTGAGTAGTTTTAATCTTGGTAGGCTGTTTACTGCAGGGACTTGAAATCCCAGTCGCTTGTAAAATCACAGTGATTTGTGGTCAGAATGCACATCACACTTTACCAGATTTGGTGTGATGGCAGAGGTCTGAAGATTAGAGGAGTGGGCTTGTGTCGTTCCCAGTGGGAAAATCTGTGTGGGAATTGTGAACGGGTGACACATACTGTCAGATTGGCCTTCAGCGAGACACTTAACAATGATTTGCTTCTTTCTGCCGAGCAGCGCTGGACCCCTTTTTGGTTGGCTCCTACATATGAATGTGGTGTAAATATAGTGTGAGGCTTGTAGTGTTGCTGAAAAAGGAAAAGGTCAGCAAAAAAAAAGTTTTGAAAAAATGAATGCTAGTTTGATCATTTGAAGATATTTTCACACTTAACATATTGAAAAAAAAGTATGACACAAGCAGCTGACCTACTTTGTTCAGCCTTTCCTTCTCAATCACTTAAATGCTGCTATTCAAAGCTAAAAAAAAATTCTACTTGTTTGGCCACTTGTACCATACCATACAATAGATGCTTGGAAGAGCCATGTGAGAAATCCCTAAATGTGCCTGTTTGGTTACTTGGCAATGAGCTGAAAAGAGCAGAATCCTCTTTCTGTGCACCGCGCCGCTGCAATTTATTTGATATGAAATAGAAACTCCAGAGTTCATGTAAGGTCTCACTTTAGAGTCTCTGAAGTAATAACTATGCATTTATTCTTCTTCTCACCTCTGAACATGGATTACAATCAGAGTGAGAAGGAGCTTCGGAGGTTACCGAGGATGACTTTTGGCAGACCAGAATGCAGAATCGAATGAAAAGGGCACGCGTGCACATCGCGACTAAACAGAACACTTCCTAAATGCTGTAGTAGTTTTCTAAAATATTTCGCGGGCATCACCACTCATCTGCATTACGCCGTGAACTCTGCTGTGTCTTCTTATCTTTGGTATTCAGTTGTACTCCATGCAGCTTCCGGTAATTCCCAAGCATCAGGAGATTCTGTTATCCCTAAGGATTTGCTGTGATGCCTCTTGCTTAGGAGCAGTTTCACAGCATGTCTGTTGATGACATGCTTGCAGTTTTGAGGATTGGACCTGCTGTCATTTCAGGGTGGAGTCTTTTATTGGGACCACGAGGCCGACGTTTAAGCTCTCGAATGAACTGGCTCTTTTCAGGCAAAATTTGAATAATATTCTGTGAATTTCCTCCGAGTCCATCCTTGATTTATTTGACCCTTCATCTGATTTGTCTGCAAATGGAAAGATTCTGTTTAACGTCCCAAATCAACACAGCAGTTAGGAAAGCTCTCTGAAAACGGGTCGCCAAGAGTTCTTATTGTTCGAGGTTGATTTATAATGAGGCAAACCGGGGACAGAGCCGCTGTCGGCCACCGTCCGCGTACCCCTGTGGACGCTGCAGGGACAATAGCTCCATCCATTCAAAACAATCGCACGTCTTTTTCCAAAAGATGAGCCACTTTCCAGCTTCATGGTTGCCTCAGCATTTAAAGTTTACTGGCTGCAGTGCAGAAAACATCTCTGTTTTATATTCACTAAAAGTCCCCCCTTAACAAAACTGTTAACACACACGGCTGACAGTTGTAGATTCACAATCATATTCCTTGACAATGATTGAGACAAATTTAGCCTCTCTCCTCCCCTCTGCTGTACAGTCATTAGTCCCCATTTCTTCAGCCGACATTGATGAGTCCCCAGACAAATGATGCTTACCTTCCACAGTCTCCCAGTAATTCCAGCAATACATTACCCGTAACGCTCACTCACAGTGAACGTGTCATTCTGTTATTCATGCATATGCAAAAAGACGGTCTCCAACATGTGTCCCCATTTGGAAATGGAATGCAGAATCCCTCCTCTAGTTTCTATTAAGGATGGTCCGAGGGCCCGGCGTGTCACTCTGATGGAGAGTAGCTGTAAATAAAACACGCCACCGCAACAAGACCTTGGTTCCTATTAGAGAGCAGCCGCTCATCATCCGTCTCTCCCCGTGTATTTATCTACTGCCGCTACAGTAGGTCCACAACATATATTTTCCCATCTCTTCCCCCGACTTCTTCTTTCCGCTATTGCAGGAGGGAGAATCAAGGACATCCTGACAGTCAGTTAAATTTACAGTCTTCACACCCGTCGCAACACGCAACTCTGGGAGGATGTCAACACTAATACGTCAGTTAAAGGATGGAAACTTCCCCCCCACATTAATGGGGCTACTCGCAATTTGGCCAATAATAAGGCTCCTCTTAATTGGACAAGACAGTGATTCCTAACAGGGGACGTCAGCGCACAGCACAAATTCAATTAGAGCGAGCCACTTGACTTTGTAATTGATATTAAAGGACGTTAAATATGGCAGGAGGCAGTCAGCATGAACTTCGAAGGAGGGAAGGGGCATAACGACCCTTCCCACTGTGCTCGTATAATTTTTAACATGAAAACCGAATGAGATCATTTTTGCAAAAAGTAATAAAAATTGCATTAATATTTAACACAGATGTGCCGTCAGATCGATTACACACCACTTGAGGTTGTCAGTGATAACAGCCTCAGGATGTTCAGGCTCGAAATGAAGTTTTTCCACAACAAATCTGAGAAACTTCAGCTGAGATTGAAGCGCTGAAATCCGAGCTCTCTCCGTCTCCCTTCTCTCTCTTCCTGTCGCACGCACATACAGAGGCACACAACCGTGAATACCCGCGGTTCATCTTCCCTCGGTCAATACCACATACCTGCCACAAATGTTGAATGATTGCCTCCACTGCGCCGCGCGTTCGTTGCGGGGAGGGGGGGGAGATTGATCACACACATGATATTGGAAATGAAATGGCTCGCCACATGGAGTTGTTTTCCCTCCCGCTGCTCGGAGAGAGAGAAAGAGTGAGCGGTAGAGAGAGACTCAACAAGTGCCAGATATGGGCCTCTTGACAACCGGGGCCACTATGGATATGTGTTCCGGCTTGGGGGACACATGCCACAGCACCCCCCCGTGCGAGATGGACGACGATCAATCACCTGATTTATGAGCAGAATAGTCTCTCTGTGGCCTGTTTCCTGACCTGTAATAATGTTACATCACGGCAGCGATTGAGAAAAATGCCAGGAAAGGGCGCAGAGGGCTGCAGCCGCCGTGCAGCTGTAGGTTGAGGCGTTTAAAGCTCAAGTTGGCTGCCGGTGCTTCTGTGTGTGGATCACAGACGTATCTGACTACAGCCACTTTTAGTTATTTGACACATTCGGGTTTAAGGCACTGGCTGTAGAAAAATGTCACCCGCAGGCGTATGAAATCTTATGGGATGATTGGATTTGGGTTTACTGAAATCCAGATTTTAGGAATGGGCGGAAGTGTGGGTGGAGCTAATGGGGTCAGACACCTGTCAATCAAGCGGCTACGCCCCCAAGCGTACTCATCCTTCAGCCACGATGTGTCTGTGATGAAACAGCAATCTTTAAAAAGACAGCAAGTCAAACGCCTTATTGAGATTTAGTGGCCAGAAACAGTTTTCCAACATTCCTCTATTTCCTATGGAAACAACGTGGATTTGTGTTGTTAAGTTACTCTTTAAAGTCTGGTTTCATCCTCGGTGATTGCTCATGACATGACTTGTCATATGTATACAATAGGTGTGGCTCATATGACAGAAACAAACTCATTTGGTGTTTCTGGTTCTCTTCCAATCTTAAGATGCCTGAGTTTGTTTTTGGTAGTATTATTTTTTTTTTTTATTGATTTTGCAGCATCGTAAATCTGTTTCGTTTTTTCCTGTTCCCTTTTGTGTGATGTGTTTGAAATGCTCTCCATTTGTCACCATTGGAAAAAAAAAAACAAAAAAAGCTTTTTACTTCAGACGGGGGTGCAACAAAAAACACATTGTTGCTCACTTAAAATTGTCTGTCACCGTGATTTCGGATGGTGTTTTTCCAACACACTTGAGTATGTTATTTATGCTCTTTCACTTTGAGAGCTTCCAAACATTTGTGATGAATCTGCCCGCAGTTGAGTGTCTCACCTTTGACTGTTTCTTAAAGCTTGAAAATAGAACATTGTTAAGACTTAAAAACTAACAGATTAAAATTTGAATTACAAACAAATTCTGTACTTCTTCCCACCTTCATGTGTTCTGTTCATTGTCTGGTAACCTCAACTGTGTGCAGGCGTTCAACATTAAACACTAAATATTGGGCCATATCTCCACTTTTAATATTTCTCTCTGAAAGATAATGCTTTCATTTTCAGGCTCCCTTAGCAAATTATGCAGCCCACTTTAACAGCTGGGGCATTTGGTACCAATTTGAGAGATTATATGTGTGGATGATAATGAGCTTTAGTCCAAAAGAGGATTTAAACATGGAGAAGGCTGGCCACTGCTTAATTTAAGAAAATCTGGCTCTCAGGTTTAAGGAAGAGGACTTTAGAGGAAATAAAAAAAACTCCCTGAAGAAAAAAGAAAAGTAAATAAGTAGCATCAGGTTGGGGGTAATTTGGACGTAAACAATAATGGTCCCGGAAATTATTTTAATTCCTTGTAAAGCAGATCGACGGGGGGTAATGAAGCTGTGGTCTCTCAGCGGCATGCAAAATCGCCCGGAGGCGGCGATGGGACTGTACTCAGAAATATCACACATTTTAACCTGGGGCTGCACCGCATGATTAATCCATGTGGGCCCTCCTCCTCATTCCGCATCCGTCTGTCTATCTAGCAATCTTAGCACAACTTTTATATCTATTTCCTGCTTCTGTCACAGCTGAGTTTTGCTCTTTTCAGTTCATCTCGGAAAAAAAAAAAAAAAAAAAAGCTCCTTCATCTCAATGGCGCCGCTGTCTCTTGTGATCTCTCTTCCGTTCCTCTTGGCTGTCTTTACGTTTTCACCTTACATCTCCCCTCCACCTGCTGCGCATAGAAAGTGATGGTTATTGCTCCCATTGATTGGCGACTTCCTCCTGGAGGCCAGACAAGATCGCCAGGGGAGTCAGATAGATGTCTCGCGGCTTAATTAAAGCAATACACTGATGCCTAATCCCATAATCATCATTAGATTTTAACTGGTTTAAACCAAGGAAGCTGTTTTACCAAACACCTGACCTGCTTTTTTTCTCCTTTTAAGAACACGTTTCTTTCAGCAGCATCTGCGATTTCTGTTTGTACATCTTAATTTGAAAATGCTACCTCTCCTAATATGTAGACCGGAGACCAGATTCTACGCCTCGCCTTTAAATTACACACCTGCGCTATCTGTTTGAGTGGAGCGAGATTGGGCTAAATGATAGCTCGCATCCCCCCTTGATAAAAGGTCTAGCTGAAGAAGCGCAGGCAGACCCTCCTCCTGTTAAAAAAGACAAGTATTGAGCTTTTTTTTTTTCCCTGTCATTTGTGGAAATCAGACAAATTGCTAAGTTGATTTCCACTTGTCTCAGCCTTTGCAATCTCCGAGACATTCGATTCTTTTTTTTTCCCCCTCCCCGTGTTGCAACTCTCAGAGTACATTGGTTTTCTATTGATTGAGGCTCTAACTTTGTTTTGGGCCGATGCAACTCAGTTAAGTTTGATTTCTGAGGGGAGATCATTGATTTGCATGGCAACACTGTCTCTCATCATTTTCCAACTTTATCAGCTTCTGTAATTAGCCTCATTTCACCTCCTGGTTTTGCAATTTACAGTAGAGGGATTTTTAAAAACGCAACCCACAGCATCAAAAACATGGTTCTGAATCATTTCTGATATTTGTGTGCAGAGTTAGATTTCAGAAGAAAACATAGATCTACTTCATTTTTTTACCCCCCTCTGTTATGATGAGCATGGCTCACTTTTTTGCCGTCTGCGTTCAACAGAATGCATTGTATAACCAATGACTTATAGCTTTACTCAGGGATCATTTCTCTTGATTGATGGCTTGGGACAAAAGGCATTCATTTGTTTTCCCCCCCTCACGACTGTCACTGCTACACACACATGCAGTTAAACTGGAGTGTTTTGTTGCCATAACAACATATATCAGTTAAGAGAGGTTTCTGTCCATGTGCCCGAATGATAAGGAACGGGATAAGGAAGGGATTGTATTTGCAATGGGATGAAAGATAATCAAAATCAATTGAAGGAAGATTTATGTTGCGGGGACTCCAGCTATCTGATGCACTTATTCATACACTGAGCAGGATGTGGATTATAGACAAGTATGTTTTTTTTATCCTCAAAGTGTACATACCTTTATTATGTCATTAAATGGCTTGTGGGACGTTTCCCTCGCTGGAAGTATCACTTAGCAAATGATGACACAATAAAAAGGATCCTAAAAACCAACGTTCATTCACTTTTTAAAATTACTTCTGATTAACAAGTGCCTCTGGAGAACCTCTTTTTCATCTAGTTTGAATCTGTGACAATGATGTTGATGTTTGATGTGTTGCAAATCCACCTTTTTCTTGTTTCTTTTTTCCTTTTTCTGGATTGTTTCATGACGCCTTTTCTGAAAAATTAACAACAAGCAAAAGTATGTCCAGCCTGTTTTTAGAGTGGATGAATAGATCTTTAGATGTGATTGGTCAATGGACCTCACCAGTATCCTGCATTGCTTCTCTTGACCTAAAACACACCATGTGTCCACAAAGCTGCCTAAATGAGATCTCAATTGGGGGAGATGCCAGATAAGGAGAACATATAAGGCCACATGACCACACATTATTGTCCAGACATAGTCAGATGTAGATGTTAATACCAGACTTCAATAGGGTCTCATACAGTAAAGCATGTTGTCAGTCAAACTCGAGATAAACAGGAAAACTGTAAGATGGGATGACTAATTTCCCATTCCCCCCATTCGACCTTGTAAACCAATTATTTGCTTGTTAGGACCGGCCTGGAGAAACTCAGATGACCGATAATGTCCCCGGATGGGAAGTTTGTGGCCTTTTCCAGCCTCGCCGCCATGAAAGAAACCGCACGAATTGCGATTTTTAATTAGCCCGCCCCTGCACAATGAGGCTGCGGCCGCTCGAGAGGTGAAGTTTTGTGAGCGCAGGAAGTCTCCCAACAACGTCGCATTTGATGAGGCTGTCAAGCTCTGTCGCGTCAGCCAGCCACTCAGCGTGTGGCCTTTTTCAATGCTCCTTTATTGGAAAGTTTGAACACATCCTCTCTCGCTGTGTTCATTCCCTGTTCACAGTCTCCCCGTCGCTCAATGACAGCTAAGAACAAAAAACACTACTCTCTTGTTCTCTTTGTATATTTTCTTTCCTTTCGTTTTTTTTTCCTTTTTTCCCCACATTCTTTTCTGAGTCAAACTGGGATTGGTCAAAGCACAATCAACCTATTTCTGCAACAAGCAGAGGCACAGTGAATCCTTGCAGGTCTCAAGGGAGTCCTGCCAAGTTTGGGGCTTTTCAGTTTGCCTTTTTTTTTTTTTCTTTCCAAGGGAGAAAGGATGTAAGCTCGCTTACCGAGGAGTACGCCTTTGTTGGTTGCAGGAGACTGACGCACTGCAGGAGTTTTGGAAACAAACCAGGTTGACTCTATTCTCCAGGCCCTGGCTGCTTTTCTCACCACTGTTCTGAAGATACAAGCAGGTCCCATTCAAATCCTCCTGCTTAGCATTTTTATTATAATTAGCATGGAATTACCTGGTATTCCCCCCCTTAGGAAAGTATGTCATTTCATCCAGAGCTTTTGTTTGGAGAGGGAAGTGCTGCTTTAATTAAGATGCACCAATTTTGCTTTAAAAAAAAAATCCCACTCTTCAAAATTCAGCTCAACAATTCCCTGTAAACATGCCTTGTAATTCCATTTGGAATGATTTAGAGTG
Organism: Centropyge bicolor; assembly: GCA_037975185.1. NCBI lineage: Eukaryota > Metazoa > Chordata > Actinopteri > Pomacanthidae > Centropyge > Centropyge bicolor. The sequence continues at coordinate 1,642,129 of JBBMOC010000049.1, read as the reverse complement.
AAGCTCCGTCACATATTTCCCGTTCTGTTTATTGCTCACGTTTTGATGTGGCACACGGTTGAAATATTTAAGGCCATATATTTATGATCCTCCGGGGCCCAAAAAATGGTAGAAGATGGCAGCTGATTTCCCTGCAGTGCAATGATCAATAAATTCTACATATTAATTAAGTTCCACTGTCATCTCCAAGGCCTCTCCCAGGGATAAGCCTCCTCTCTGGTCTCTTATCAGCCAATCGCGGTGCGCCGCGGCGCCGCAGATCCTCCCCCACAGCTCCTCTGCGTTCATGAAACAAACATGTGCTGCATTAGGAGCGTGTGTTTTCCAGCGAGGCGCGAGGGGGATAGAGGGGCGCCATCATCATCTGTAATTTACAAGAAGTGTCTTTCATTTATTTCTTTTTATATGACATATATAGCAGCAGCTCTGTAAATGTGAAAAGTTCTCAGCTGTGGATCAAATAGCCATGAAATGCTTTTACAGCCCCTGTGGCCTTCTAAAGCGATTAGATTCTATTAAACCGCGAAACGTAAATAAGAGAGATTGAGAACATGGAAGGCTTCAGTCCTGAAGGTGCACGCAGTTTGCTTCTGATGCCTTTTTCTTGGAGCTGAAAAGAGGAGTTTAAAGGAGGTGTAGAGAGAGAGAGACTGTCATTACAGAAGGAGCCTCTTATGTCAAGACAACACAAGAGTTTGTGGCTGGAGGCAGCTGAGGCATTGTAGATTTTTGCCTTCATGGTGACAGTCGAGACGCGGCGGCATCGAACAAGCTTCTCATCTCTGTTAGCTTCTGCTAACTGAGAGGCACTACAGATGTTAGTAGGCGTTGCATCTCTGCATCCTACCAGTAGCCAAGCAACGCGGCGCATCGCAGACCTCGCCGTCTCGAGCGTTTCCGCGCCCTCAGCAAATCCCCTTACGCACAATCTCGCCCTCGGAAACGGGATTAAAACATTTTCCACGACCTTTGCCTGCTTTCACGTGTGATCTTGCCAGAGGGTAATTAAACTGTGTCTGCTCTGTTCAACCTCTCTTGGAAGCCCCCCCCCTCCCCACTCCTCTGTATATCATCTGACATCAAAAACACTTATAAATAAATTGCTGTATAAAAATGCAATGTTCAGGCAGCCAATTAAGTTTGATTCGTGAAGTGTTAGCCTCTGAGCGTGTGTAATGAGGCCCATAGCTTAACTGTGAAGTCTGCGTTCTGACAAAAGATGTTTTTTTTTCCATTCACACAGAGCCTAATGAGCGTTGGAGATGGCTATCGTTTCAAATCAGACGATACACATCAAATAGCCTGATGAATGATTAACGCTCCTTTTACAAGGTGCGCTGACCTTACAATATTCCCCACACCTGCGAAGACAATCAATTAGAGGAGACGGCGGTGATTAATTATCGACGATCATTAAGCTGTTGAATTTACTCGCAACCTACGGCTTATTTACCCGCCCAGGTTTAATGAAGACACATCTGGCACGACTCGGAACGGGACGACAAAAGTGAGGCAGTTTATTGTAGTTTTGATTTTAATTTTTTGTACTTTTTTTTTTTTTTTTTTTTTTTTTACACACCTGTCCTGGTTCCAGCCCTGAAACACTCTGCTTCAGCTCCAAAATAAAAGTATCCAAATCCCATTCCAGCACCATTCAGTTGCTCGGCATTGAAATTCAAATATGGCCTGATTATAATGTTTAATGTGCATGCCACCCTCAGCGTTTTTTTTTTTCTTTTCCTTTTTTTCAAATCGTGTGATATAGGCTTTTAAAGGGCCTCCTTTTGCTGTTCGCCACGCTCTCTAAGGCTCTCTGTCACTTTTTTGTGCGCCGAGTGCCTGGTCTTGAGAAACACAACGACAGCTAAGGATTATGGTTCTGTATGTGTCTTTCATTGCCTTTAATATGCAAATGGGAGATTAGCTTTGGAAGGAAACTGTTTGGCATGGGAGTTATTTCTACCAGGAGGTGATGCTAACCATTCGCACCTCTTTTTTTTTTTTTTTTTTTTTTAAATTTCCCCCTTCTCAGGATCAGACTTAAAAGCAGCAAGAAATGGCATCCAGAGAGCTAAGCAGGACAAGAATATAGAATATACTCAACCTATCAAGACTGATCTTTAAAGCATAGTCATGTAGCCTGTAGCATAAAGACTTAATAAATTACAGCAGCGACATGAAGGCAAAATACAAGGATTCACTAACATGACTCAGTATTATTAATTTAAGTCAAAGGCATGTGTCAGTATTTCATTCGAGCTGCATGGCAAAATTCAAATGACTCTCTGCATGACTCAGGCACATCAAACAAAAATAATAAAAAAAAAAAAACTACATCTCTGCAATTCACAGCGAAAGCCAAATGCAGCCGGGTAAATGACTTTGGTATTACACTGTCAGAAAAACCATTTCAAATGTGCCATGGGAAGCAATTCCAGCATTTCTTTTGATCTCCAGTGCGGAGGGGAGGAGGAAGGATTAGGAAACATTTCATATCATGGAATTGTGATCCCGGCATTAGAGCTATACAATGCGCACGCAATGTCAACATCTATAATTGAGTGATTTAAGTGACCTAATTTTCTCGCGTGCGGGATACGTCGCAGCGTCAGAGCGTTTAACCCTTCGCGAGATGCGCTGATGAAGGAGCCATGCACACATCTAGAACACCATCTAGAGCTTGCTGCAACTCGGCCTCCTCTGGGCGTGTTTGTTAAGTGACCCTAAACTGTGTTCAGCCATGAGAATAGCACATCACCATCTGCATGCTGATACATACTCAACACTTTCCAAAACCAAGTCTGTCAAGCCGACTATTCCTTTATGCTGAAATGAACGAAATTTAATTTGGATCGAAAGCTCACCGCTCTTATTAAATCTGCGCTCCAGCAACATACACCTCTTTTGTTTGGGATATTGATTCTGCGCACACGGGCACAGACACGTGTGAGGCGGCGAGGCGCAGATTATCCAATCAAACATCCGTGCTGACCGTGTACAATTGATCAGAGCACATTTTGCTCGGGGCTGACAACCCTGTGGGCATCCGCGGCTCCTCCGGCTGGCTCGGAGGGGGGTTAAGGATTATTGACTGTGGGATAAAGGAATAGAGAAATCTGCAGAATAGAGTCACCAAATAATTGGATTAAACAAACAAATTAGCGTGCTGAATGTATAATCAGAACAATGAAGCACCAGAAACACTTTGTTAGTGGACTGTTTGTGCCGCTGAGGGATGGATCCCAGTTTTTAAAACTAGATTAATGCCCCAGGAATGACCTTGAGAGGTTGTCAAGATTCTGTCAATTTAAAGAAAGACATGACTATTATTTCTTTGGCAAACATGTTGTTCCCTCTCCTAATTGGTCAGTATGTGGACATTTCTCCCCACAGAGGTTTTGTGTGTACATACACCCTTAGTGACCCGAGCATAAAGGACATTCTTGCCTTTCAGTCTGGGCTAGCTGGGGAAATGGTCCAGTTTTGTATGTTCCTTGACCTGCTTCAGGCCTACAGAATGGAGTCAGTGTGTGCCGGAGCAGCCTAATTGGGTTGACAGCACAGTGTCTTGCCTCTTGCTCACGTCCATGACATCCAGCTCTCTGACAGAGCGGCCGGGCCTCCGCGCTCCTTTGGCCGCCGAAGGTAAGCGGCACTTGAGCGAATGTTTAAACAAGCGATCGGCGGACGCCTCGGCGCTGTTGACTTCGCCGGGCGCTTTTTGAGTATTTGCATTTTTATTGTCGAGTTGTAAACACTTACAAACAAAACCAACAGCGGATGAAATGTGGCTCGGAGTTAATGAATAGATTTTAATGGACACTCTAGGAATGTGTTTGTTAAATTGCTGTCGGCGCACGCACGCACGTGTGTGTGGTTTTAATGAAGCTGAATGAATTGTGCATCGGGCTGCTGGTGCGTGCAGCGTGATTATGTCAAATATGTTCTCTCTGTTGCGTGGTGCCGACAGTTTAAACAAGGCTGCGTAGGTGGGATGGTGGGAAGAGAGGGCAAAGGGAGAGAAAGTCAAAGTGGAAAGTACGCGAGGCCCGGTTCTTCATGAATTCATTTCCCCTCTCTCCTGTGTCAGGGGGACCTCGTCTGAACCCATTAAGGTGGTAACAAGGTGACAGCGAGTGGTCCTGCTACGGGTTCTGGCCTCCGGAGCTGTCTGGCTGCCCGTCTATGTTAATTAAGGGAGAGAATGAAAGTGTGAGGCACGGGGACACTGTTAGACAAAAACGTTTAACTAGATGGTCCCGATAAGGACAGAGTTTCGCTCTTTCTCTCAGATGAGTTTGCAGCTTCGAGGTGGAGCTAAACAGACAGCGATTCATGCCCAGAACCTGATTCACATAGGTGAGTGAGGTATACAAATCTCACCACAGGCAGTCAGCAGACCGTAAATTACTGAGGCCCTGTTTGGCGTGTCATGTTGAATTTTTTAAATTTAGACAGATTGACCTGTCTCCTTCCCTAAATCCATTTCCTTTACACATTATTTAAAGCACTGGTCACCGGCAATCTTCTGAAATAATGTCCTCTTTCAACCTTGCTGGTGCTTTAAGATGGACAAGAGTAAAAATATTTGGCACGTTGGTCAAACGGAAAGCCCCCCCTGCCCTCCGTCTCCCCTCCGCTGTGGCGAAAAGTGGCGTCATCTCTCTGCGAGGGAAGCGGCAAAGTTGACTGGGAGAGCGTTTTTAGTGCAAAGTAAGTGGGCGATCAGGAGATGTCATCAATTCCAATGCATGCCAGTTGCCACGGAAACAGAAGTGGAGAGGCTTTTCTCAAGGATCCAGTTAAACATTTAGAGTGTGCAGGGCTCTTTTTTCAGACAGAGTGCTGGAGAGAAATTAGAGAGTGGAAGAGATGTGTCGTAGACGAATGTCCATCGTTTTTTGTTTTTTGTTTTTTTTTCCCCTTTAGCTACAAGTGGATAGGACGTGGGTGAATTTGCACAATTTGCATTCAAGTTAAAGGTTGCTATTGTCATGAAATTATACAGCTCACAAACCTCCAATTCAGCCAAAGGCATCATTTTTTCATTTTGCAGTTGCCAGTTCTGCCAATATCTCCTTAATATCTACAGCAGAGGTGTCTTTCAAATAGAGCATGAATTGTATTATTGCTCTTTTTCACTCTTAGCAGCTGAATTTTTGAGACTGTTTTCAGATTAAGAAAAAGATTAATTACACATATTCTTCTGTTTTTCTGATATTTGCTCGAGCTACAACAATTAGTCCATTAATCAATTAGGTGCTAATTAATCAGCAACTATTTTGGTAATTGATTCATCATTTAAATCTTTCAACATTTGCTGGTTCGTGTCTTAAATGTAGGATTTGCTGCTATTGTTTGTCGTTTATGATCAATTTGAAGATGTTATTTTGGGCTATGGGGAATTGTGGTGAGCAGTTTATGACATTTAGTAAAAATAGCTGCAGACTAATCAATAGTGAAAATAATCGTCGGTTGCAGCCCCAATGTTTCCGCGTGAGCACAAAATGCAAGACATTACTAGAATTCACCTTACATCCACCTCGGCCTTTATCTGCAAGAGTGGCCAAAGCCGTGTCCGAGCTCGACACAGGAGCACAACAGTTGTGTGGCGCTTCCTGATCGAGGAGCCCTTCTCCAGTGGTAATCTCCCAGCAGACAGGCCCTAAATGGGAAAGTGCTCTTTGCGGTAACGACGTGGGCTCAGCAGATAGGAGCTCTGTGTAATTCCTGTTAATTACTGTCCACAAGGCGATAAGACCTGGTTGGAGAGGCTAAGAGAAGAGATAAGGAGGATCAGGGATTCACCTGAAGGATTTTCCACCCCTTGGGCAAAAACAGTCCAGTTGTCCAGAAATAGTCTAAAGTTCGAAGCCACCCTGAAGTAGCTGTTTTTTCCTTCCCTTGCTGAACTAATGGAACTGCTTTGACGCACACATTTAAGAGCAGTGGCAGTGGGTGAGCTGGAGATTTCATCTATTAAGTCATGTGAAAACATTTCTCCGAGACTTGCTGACTTGGGTTACTGTTATGTTTCCATCCAGAGGTGAAATTCTAGCGTAAATTTCCAAACACCTGTACGTCTTCTGTCCATGTTAAATCCCACCTAATGTGTATTTAGATCACAATCGCAAATCAAGATCCTCTTGTTCTGTAGCTTTTGACTCCATCCATGTTAGTTTAAAAGTGACCAACTCAATCCGCTAATGAGGTCCATGTGGGTCAGAAGCTGCAGAATAAGCAAGTGAACCTTGAGTGTATGTTGTTTTTGTCAATTGCAGTTTCTAAGCTCAAGAGTGAGCTATCAAGTTTAAAACGAGGACATTTTTGCAATTTTGAGCAAATGAATTTACATTTAATTGCGAGTTATAAAATCCTGGCATCCCCCTTTCCCCTGCAAATTTCACAAAGCACATCAAAACAGGCGTATGGAAACACACTTATAGCGCACTTGAGTAAGACCATTGATGCCACAGCAAATATTCACAGTATGACTTGAGGGATTTTCTTTTGAGAATAGTTCAAAGCAATTCACCAAAAAAAAAAAACACAAGCCCTTACGAAACCTGATTCATTTCTTTTGCCATATCCCGAGCCTTCCATTAGCATGCGCCGGGGACAGATCGTGGACGTTGTCAGTCACCTCCTTGCTCTTGCATGAAATCAGGCCGAATCCCTGTTGCTGTTTGCGTTTCTGCAGAGGCCTCGGATGATGATAGCGAACGGCGGAGTTCGGCCTGTGCATAGAAAAGAAGCAGTAATGGGTGATACTGTAGTATGAAGAATGGGACGCTGATAAGAGTGGACACCGTGTGGTTCTTTGAAGAAATTGAACCCTACATGGTAAACTGCATTGGATCTTTGGGGCTACAGCTACAGGGAAATATGAGCTCATATTGGAGAAACGAGGCTAGTTGTCGAAATGCATTACTGTAATAAGACCTGGGAGGGGGGAGTGGTGCCGTGTATCTGCGTGTTGACCTTGTTAGTATTAAGTTCTTGAATTACTCTCCAGGGTGTGCATGCTGGCAGAAGCACCGGTGGTCTGACTGTAAACTCCGCTCATTTCTTACTTTTCGGTTTAATTCTCTTCTTTGTTCCCGCTTATTAACAGCTCAGCAAAGGAGCCTTCTTCACTCAGCAGCTCATCATTAGCAGCTGAAGCATATTTCGCCCTTGTAATACACAGAACGCCAAGATACTAATTACCTTTCAGTCACCAATAAGGCTTGGTTTTACCCCCTACTTCTCATTGAGCAGCCGCCGCCGCAAAGAATCTGTTTCAGTCAGGCGTCCGCCGGGCGTCTATACAAATCACGCTTAATATGACAACCATTCATCAGTTTGATAAATGATTTTCAAAGAGAGCTGCTGAGAATATGCAAATGTCAGCGCTTAGAGATCGGCGCACCCTCGCACGCAAACATAAAGTTTCTCACAAGTGGAAGTAAAGCGTTTTTGATTACGCCGAGGGATTTTTAATTTCTTTTTTAAAGTGTGCTGAAACAGTACCAAAGGACCGGGTAGATTTGATTCCCCAGCTGAACTAGATGTAAATGTTTCTAATTCCCATCTCCTCTGTCTTAAATGGTGTCTCACTTCATCATATGCAGCGATTAAATTAGTGCACTGTACCTAATGGACCTACTATTGTTCCAGATATTACAACAACACAGGAAATTAGACACCATCCACTTGTCTTTTTCAATGTGCAGTGCCATGATTTTGAGAACATTCTGATGGCTCATTGTGTCTGTTTTAACACAGGAAACTAGTAGGTCTAGAGCTGATTTTCACGGTTTGCTCATGTGTGCTTCCAATCTTGCGGCACCAATCTTGCAATGGGGTTTTTACCAGTTTGGTGTGGGACAACTTGACCGGCCTGAACAGAGCCCGGACCTCAACCCAGCATATTTGGGATGAACTGGAAGGCCGACTGTGAGCCAGGCTTATCGCCCAACACCAGTGGGCCAACCTCACTGAGGCTCTTGTGGCTGAATGGCACCAAATCCCTGCAACCAGGTTTTAGAGTCTTGAGGAAAGCTTTCCCAGCCAGCAAGATGGATGTAAAATTTGTCCACATACTTTGTGTAGCAGTGTGTTTTTAATGAATTTGAATGTATGGGCAAACTTTTGTTATTGAAACAATTCATTATATTATAACAAATAAGAACATGGGCAACTGAGCTCTACATTCCATTTGCAGCTGGGTCAAATTTATCTGGAAATGCTGATTAATTGCACCAACTCAGACCCCAAATCACACTTTTATTCAATATTTGTCTTTCAAAGATTGAAATAGCGAAGAGTCAGAGTTTGATTAGACCTCTGTCACTAAGATCATTTTCAGATCGGACATGTTTGATTCATCATGGCCGCTCCAAACAGTCTGATGCAAAAGTTTTGAATCCTGAACCTGCATCCTTCAACACCACCTAAAAAGATCTAACACATGTAAAAATGGTTGAACTGAATGTTTTTCCTCAAGCCTTCAGAATAAAGACGGTGGGCGAGGGAGTGAAGGAGAAGATAAGACAGGACAGGGATGGCAGTGGGTGGGTCAGCGAGGAGGAGATGCTGAGAGATGTGTGTGCAGAGGCTGCCGCGATGTTAAAAAATAATCGAGGGGTGCATTCTGGGGGGAAAAAAAGGACAGTGAGGAAGGACGGTTCAGTAACTTTCTCGTCTGATAAAGCCATTCTGGCTCCACATGACCCAGTTTCCGCAGAGCAGATTGGTAAACGATAAAACTGAAACTGACATGTACTTGCTGAAGACTTTAAATGTGCAGGGTAAACAGGTAAAAATCCAACATGGATAGATGTAGTGTGTGTGTGTGTGTGTGTGTGTGTGTGTGTGTGTGTGTGTGTGTGTGTGTGTGTGTGTGTGTGTGTGCGCATCATGGGCATTTGTGAATTCATCCTTTTGTGATGCACGCATTGTTGCAAGAAATAAAAGCAGGTCCATGGTGAGGAATAACATTACAGATGCTGATACCTGACAAGAAGATTCCATTTCACTCTCTTAACGCCTGCATGATTTTTTTCTTTCTGCTCTCATAGTATAATGTAACAAAAACGTGGGCGTCAATCACAGCTAATGCTGGGCGCGTTACATGAGGTGTGGGACTCTTTTTTTTTTTTTTTTTTTATGACGCTTGACAAACCTCAATCATAGCTTATTGTGTGTGCTGTTGTCTGGGTTATATATTTTTATGAAAGCAGCTTTCAGGATACAGTTACAGCTATAATGCATCATGCTGCGGAAGTGCACATTCAGTGTTGAATGTGCGTTGAATGCATGTCTTTCTTTGTTCCCCGCCAAGGCCGCTGAGACTCTCTAAATCACTGAAACTGGATTCAGTAAGCGTGCACATATATAGTGTATGTGCATGCTGTGCAGAGAGGCATCCAGTTTATCTATAGGACCGCCGCGTTAGGAATCGTTTCACTCTCGGTGGATGTGGAGACAAGCAGATATGAACCAGATATAACAGGCAGGAAAGCCAATATGTCTTTGGCAGTAAGTCCCAATTTACACTGAGGTTAGTGAGAGCTTGTGTGTTTACAGATTTTTTTCTCAGATCAGGTGTGGCATTTTATCTTCCACGTATATTAGCTCTTTTCAGCTATAAGAACTTTTTCAGGAGTCTGGGGTCTGAGCTTTAGTTCATGCTCCGCGAAAACCTAATTGGTGTCTCTTGTTGGACTGAACGTCACCGATAGTGAAACACAAGCCTCAATACTACAACAACCATAAAGTGACTGGTTTCCCAAATGGTCTGGAAAGCGTGAGGGATTATGAGACAGGAAGTGTTAGAAAACAAAGCCTGCATTTTGCTAATTGTTTCATTAATAAAATGAAAACTGCTGCTTTCCCAAACAGCCATATTGCCTGTATATCTGGAGTTTTCAGCCTCCCTTCCCACCTCTGCACGTCTCCGTTTCACCATCCATTGAAGCATCACGCTCGCACGACAACAAATTACAAAAAGGATCACGACGACTCTGTTGTTGTCTTGTCACATCAGAGATAAATACTGTCTAATGTGCCTAATCTTCATGGTTCTCGAGATGCCGCGAAGACAGACGTCGACTTCCCGGTTACATCCTCCTTCCTTTCTCATAACAGTTTTTGATCGGATTGTCAAAAATGTCACGACGAGTATAAGAAGAATAAAAATGCATTTAATAGCGTGCGTTCAATTTTTTGCCATATCCACAGCTGCTTTTTTTTCTCATTCAACAAGGCCCTCTTTAACACTTCTGGAAGTGGCAGAGGTTGTCGTAACCGCTTCAGTGTCACTTTAACAAGTGTCTGATGCCGATGTTAAGGGCTGATTATGTAGATGAGGCAGCGAGCGGGGACCTCTGTGCAACCTGTGAGGAAGTGAGAGACAGAGGTAACTGTGGGGAGGACTCGTGGGTATTCTAAAATACACCTCGACTGTTGATGGCGCTTTGTTTGTCATAACGCCTGCCTTTCTACTCGTCTGTGTGTTTTTCCAACTCGTGATCAGGATTTTGATTTTTTGTCTGCTTTACCTTGTGTTAATGTAAAAACTACATAGCATTGACGCGACGTCGTTTCAACACAACGCTCTTTAAATTCCCTCTAAATGGACAGTCGCGATGACCTGTGCGCCGCTGCCTCCTCAAACTATGTAAATGACTGCATCTTGTTTGTGTGGTGCAAATACGGGGCAATAAAATAATGTGCAGAAAAGAGCGGGGAGAAGCACTGTTCACTCTGAGGCTCTCTTGCCCCAGAGTGCTCGGTGAATTATTTATGAAAGTGCTGACAGAAGAGGAGCAGGTTCAACAAGGCGCGTTTCTCTGGGGGGCAACAACAGCCGACAGTCAGGTGGGGCTCAGTTTGTCTTGCGGCCCCTGGATTTTAATGATGGTCCAGTGGTCTCGTTATGCGAATCTACAGTGTAGCTTTTCTCCTGTGTCAGCTGAAAAGAGTGGTTGCGTGCGAATCTGTAATCTCTGCTATGGCTCCACTGCCCCCCCTTTTTTTTTTTTCTTATGTACTCTCGCCTCATCGCTTCCACTCATAGTTTTGCTTCTGTCCGGCTACAAATTCTCCCCTTCCCTTCCATGCTGCTTGTTTTTATACATCCCGCCTTCAATATGTCCGTCTCCTGCTCACTCCTAACACTATCACTGATGATTGACAGTGCATTAAAGATAATGTAAATCATCCCTCTTAACCTACATTAGCTAATTAGAAGTCTTTCTTGTTCTGTTCTTGCAGCAAAGCAGAGGAAATAAAAAGGCTGTAGCCATGAAATCCAGCCAGTGATCGAATGTATTTTTATCAAAACACATCAGCCTGGTGATATTTAAATGCATCCAAACATAATAATATACAAGACTAATATCTGGAAATGATGACTTTATCCCCTTTCTTCAAAGGTGGGCTCACCTTCCACAAACCTGCTGCAAAGTTTGTTGTGAATCCCAAATACGCATGAAATTAAAACGCCGCTCGACATTTTAAGTAATATTATTCAGGTGGGTTTTTTGCCCCTGTCGAACGTCGCGTCTCCCGTGTGATTGGAGAGTCGTAGGAGGGCTCAGTGGCAGGTTTGGTGATGCAGTGGCACTTTTGGGTGAGAGAGATTAGCCTGTGAACCTTAAGGAGCTGCCCACAGGATTGTACCAGCAGGCAATGGATGTGGCTGCGGCCGATAAGGCATAAAAACACTTCAATAAAACTTTCATCCCTTTAGAATAGCTTTTGCTATGTTGCAAACATCAGCTGCCTAAAAGTTGAATAAGGTCAGCAGCAGGATGCAGAAACTTTTGAAACCTCGAAATAGAAATAACCAATGTCATTGTGACATTCAGTGAACTGTCGGTGGTTTATATTGGAATTTATAGCTCTGGATATATTTTACATTCATCTCTGCATCTGACCGCCGTGATTTATTTTGATCATCATAGCTCTTTTGTTGACACTTGTGATAATTTGTGGAGTCAGAAATGTGACACAAGACTGATTTGTAGCCTTGATGCTGTCCGGTAAACTTCACATTCATCAGAAGTAAAACATACTGTTCGATTTCAGGTGATAGAGTTTCTTATTGGAATAATAAATTTGATGGAAAATTTGGCAACTGTAATCTTCAGTCACAAAAACATGCTTTTCTTGATTCTACTCCTGCATGTGAGCATTAGTCAAACTCTGCTCTTTACACAATAACACATTATAATGTAGAGTCATGCTCAGCTGAGACGCTGATTGTGTAATGGTTCCTTGCTCACAACCTGAAATTAATAATAAAAGAAAAAAAAAACAAGCCTATGCTGTTGCTGCCTGTCTTTGAGGATCATCTTAATGTAAATCACCGCCATCAAGAAAGATTACAATTCACATTTTGCGGCCCCCTGACACCGAGCGGAGCAGTGTTCTTCATAACTGTGATGCTCTTCTTAATTAAATTTTGTATTGACCTCACTAAACTGATGCCGCCGCGCTGACAGTCCTGTTAAAATTATTACTTGATGTGCTTACCGGTACAGATTGAGGTACTGTAAAGTTTTAGTGTTGTGATGACTCACTCCATCTTTTTATCTCGCTTCTGTCTCTCTCTCTCTCTCTGGCTTAAATACTCCAGGGTTTTTCATTGTCCTTGACTCTCCTTGTTGCATACACATATGTCCACACAGGTGTCTTGATATGACTTTAAATATCTCATTTAAAAGGTAAAAGTTTTTTGATATCATGGACACACCCTATATGTCTACAACCCAAAATCACATTTTTAAGAATCCCATCACAATGGGCAGCTTTCCAACACTTATCATCGAACATGTACAATCACCCCGCCTCTCCTTCCAATGAATTGCGCCTCAGGGTTACTGCATAATCTGACAGCACCTCCGCTTATAGATCCTCTCACTGTCAGACGCACCTCTCCAGAGGATGGACACATCACAGGTCTCCGCCACCACCGTCTCCCCCGGGGGCTCACTTGTCAACAGGAGCAGCGCCTCCGATGTTGGACCCCAAGGGGCCAGAGAGGGAGGACTGATAAGTGTAGATAGACGTGGAAAAGTAAACTAAAATAGGATTACGGGTTTGGCATTTATTTTGACCGTCTTGTGCTTTACATACATTATTTTGAAGGAAGGAGTAGAACTTGGTTGATGCAGCACCATAGAATAGGTGGGAGGTGACGTAGCACAGACTCATCATCTGTCACTGCATTTAATGGGCTTTTAAGAACTACAGACAGCCCTGCTGGCTATCTCCATAATCGGCCATTAACCTCATGCAGGAGACTCTGACATGGTTAGAAGTAATTACTTAAAGTCATAAAAACATGTATTATAGATGCTCCAAAGGGACAAATGGTCATAGTAGTTGAGGTATAGATGGAAAAATTAGATCTTAAATAAAGATAATGACTTTTTTTTCATTAATAACCGCAGCATTTGTTATTTTTGAGGGTATGTTCAATGTATGTTCCATCTTAGGTAAGTCAGGCCTTATTAGTTGACAAGAGCAGTTCCACCAGAGAGTTTTTTGCAGATTGCTTCATTTGAAATTTGGAGGTATTGAGTATTTGACAAGTGAAAAGGAAAGCTACGAGAAAAGTCAGAAAGCATCATGATGTCATCACTAAGTTGGGTATCTTGTATAATAACATCATATGGTTGATTCCCCGTTGGTTCAACTTAGCTGCACTGGAGTCATGTGGTTGTGTCGTGTATCAGGCTTGTGTGGATTTATCTGAGTTTCTCAGCCTCTTTGGAGACCTAATGTGCCGGGGTATTTTCCTTGGTTGGAGCTTAATGGGCTGTTTGTGTTTTCAGAAAACACACTTTTGAATCCAGCCTGAATTCCGCTCGCTGTGTTTTCTCATCTCCCGCGTTGGGTACAAGCTCTCACACAACCTTGTTTACACGGAAGCAAAGTCCTGCCCTTCACATCCCCACTACGTTCCACTCCGAAACCCGCCTCAAATTAAAGTCACGACTTCGGTATGAACTGCTTCATTCAGCATCACAGCCCACATTTTCCGACTGATAACAAAGAATTGTTCTTCCGTATCACATTTCCAACCATTGTGGCCAAATCTCGCTCCCCGCAGTGCATTTCCACAGCATACATCCATTATTTCTGCACTATTCCGCTGCGATCAGATATGGCACATCCTCCCCGAAAATCCTTAACTTTAACCTTGTGAAAAAGCTCGCAGATTGAACTATCTCAGCAGTTCCCAGCATCTCTAAGCTGACAGAATGTCTTCATAGCAGTTCAGGGCTCCTCGGTGCCCGTGGATCTGTGCGTCATCCCAGAGTTTGACAGGCGAGTGCGCAGGCGCCCCACAAGTCTGCGTGCCAACACACACACACACAATCACAATCTCTGGTGAGAAGCAGGGGGCCAATTATGGGCTACTGTGACAGGGAACGGCTGTAGGGAAGTGAGCGTCCCCCCAGGCAGGCCACAGTGCACCCGACACACTGCCAGCTTGTCCACTGACAGTGATAGGATTCCTATGATACCTCAGTATGGGAAACAAAGGCACAATGGAAACCTTAAAGCTGTTGTGAAGGATATGTTGGTGGTGTTTTCTCCGCAGACACTATAATCACATCATATTGAACTGCGCCGCACTGTGCACACTCGCCCACCCACTGTCTTTATGGAGAAAATTAGCCCATGTTTTCTCATGAGCATGTCAAATCTCGGGCTAAAATCGTGGCGAGTTCGTTTGAAGCAGTCGTCTGAAAATTCCAAGCAGGAAGTTAGACTTATATAGGCACTTTGTAGAAAGAAAAACTTATGGCAGGGTCTTAGCCCTGACAACCAAATCTGATGCAAAATAAAAAACTATAGTGCCAATCTAACACATACTGTATGAAAAGTTTGAAATCATGCCCTACATTGAAAAGATGAAGCAGCCTGTCTCATGTATTAAAGCCTGTGTTTATGTATTGTTTGACGCTACACTTAAGTGCTCGACTCGCTGGCCTCAAATCACGCTCATCCCATAATGACAAACCTGTTGACTCGCCCTGCTTTTCAGTCTGAGTGGCCGGTATGGATTCTAGGAAGAGCAGCTTTTATTTTCTCATTATTCCGTAAGAGGGGACTCTCCACAGCTTGAATGAAATTTGAAGGTTAGTTTAAGTGGCAGAGGTGGAATTAAATGAAAGCTTAACATGGGCGCACAGACGGATTCATATACACACACTGAGGCAGCATTTGAAATTATGACTACTGAAATCCAAAAATAGGAGACAGCTTGTTTTTTTTTGTGAAACATCATGAAGGCCTCATTCCTTTTTAAATACGCCACCAATGTCCACACTCAAATGTTATCAGTGATACTGCAAAAAAAATGCAGATTAGTGCTTCCCACAGGAACAGAAGGTGGTTCATTGGGTGAGTAACTGTATTTTGACATCAACTCAAAGTGCCGGGAATGATGCCAAGACATGTGAGGTGGCAACAAGTGAGCGCTCACAAAAAATCCCCTCCGCCCCCCTGCTTAATTATCTTTACATGCCAGAGAAAATAAATTACCCTCCTCCTCAAGATTAATAATATTGCTTTGTGGGGTTTTGGCCATAAGTTGTGGAATAATGAATCGGAGAAAGACTATTGGCTCTGAATTGACTGAAAAACTGAAAATAGCTCCCTAACATTTTCACAAAGGTTAGATGAAGTAGATTTAATTCAACTCGGAGAAGTTGTAGCACATGTAGTGCTTCGAGAAAAAAAACCCACCTCACGCTGTGAAAAAATAGCCGTTGGTGATGTGCACGGCGTCTCTGATTCCATTTTGGCAGCTGTGTACTTTTCTTTCTGTGGGTAAGTGGCCAAACGGGCAACATGACATTATGTCCAGATATTTCCAGCGGAGCTCCAATAACAATTGACAGACAGCGCAAACATTTTCAGCTCAGGATCCAAAGTGCAGAGGCTTCTTCCCCTCGCAACATCTTGCACCAACACTCGCTCGTCACACAGGGAGAAATCCATAGCAGATGCGGCAAAGATACCGATTTCTTCACCCGCAGTACTCAAAAGCCCAGAATGCAACGTAGCCAGCCCTCACCTCTGCTTAAGAAAACCTCTCCTCCTCCACTTTCGCTGCTGCTCCGTCCACCCACACGTTAAGTATGAGCCACAGCTGAAGACAAGTGAGTCGAGCTAAATCTTTAAGTGCTGTCAAAGATGGAGAGAATCGTTACGGAAAGAAAAATACAAAGTAGTGAGTTGATGAAAAATGTAATGCTACTCATAATATCCAACAGTGTAAGACTGAATGGCTGAACTCCACCTGTATAAAATTATTGAATCTAAGAGACTTGCTTATTTTGCAGAGAAGAGATGTGAATCCATATTACACAGCTCATCATATTTAGGTCTTTCATGATTTAGCTATAACCTCATTTTTGCAAATGCAGGACGAGCTGACAAACAGAACACACAAGCGGCCTAAATTATGGGAGGATGTCATTGTGCATGGACCTGCCTCATTGCAGCACAGCTCAAATAATTCCCAGCAGTGTGAAACATAATATTTGACATTTCCCCATAAAGGAAAGCCGGCGAGTCTGAAAACAAAGAGCGTAAAATCTCCTGGCAAATTTGACAGCGGCCAGTAAAATCAACACGAAATTGAAAGGGAAATAGCTTTTCAATGGGCCCGTTCAACACTCTAACATTGTGCGTTCTGTAGACATTTTGCAAATTTGGACGTTCAAGACTTGAATCTTGTTCAGAGCCTTGTTTCTTAGTGACAAATAACCCTTTCCCCAGTGGCACAAAGAGCTGTATATGTGCCTGACAGCGCGGAGTCTCCAGCCACCAAAGCCACACAGCTCCCAGGGACAGGGCATACGTTTGTTCCCCTCTCAGCCAATCACAGCAAGGCTTCGCCATCAGCCTCCCCTGTTTATTCTCCGTCCTGTATTTCATCGTCTGTGTGTGTTTCCTGCCCTTACACCCTATGCATCTCGTCTAGTGTGTGCCATCTGGCCTCCTCTGTGACCCCGTCCTATATACACACTTCTCTCCGTCTGACAGCACCCCCCCGCCTCCCTGTTCCTGCAGGTTAAACACCAGAGACCACTGTGGTTATGTGCTCGCTGCCTGTCACAGACCCTGCAGAGCTCTTCTGTATGTTTGTCCTCGCCGTGTCGTGCAGACCTCTATTGATTCAATATACATTCCTGCTTCTGCATCCCCCCCCTCTCAGCGTGCCCTGATGCTCTCTCCGGTAATGGAAGTGTTTCTTGAGTGGTCTTCCAAGGCCACAGTGGATGAAGGCTGAAACTCGGTGTGAATGTGGAATTCATGCGTCAGTAAAGGACTGTTGTTGACATCCCACAAGACACTTGCATTGTTCATTTCGTGCCCTTAAAAGCAAGCGCCGACGATGAACTTTGTGTAAATGTCGTGAGAACTTTTTTTTCCCCCCTTAGGCCTGAGATATGTCATTGTTTTGGCCCCTTGGGGGGAAGCAGAAAGAAGTTCAGCTTTCAAGTTGTTGCTGTTTCGTGGCACTGTCCTTGTAGCATACAGCTGGTTTTTGGAAAGACATTATGGTACAGAGCTCTGTTGAGTGTGGGGAATTAGAGTCTGTTGATCTCTCTCATCATCACTACAAGTCATTTGATCCTTTGTTATACAGTTGCTTTAATATTGAAGTTTCAAGTTGCAGAATAATATTGTGTTAGAGTTTTCATTGTCCATCCTGATTCATCATTTTCAGTGACACAGAAGCTGCAGCAGTGGCATTCATTGGCAATGTTTCTGTAACTTGACCCAATACAGTTGTGTCAGTCTCATTCACACCATTTCTCTGTGGCTATTGCTATGTATTACGGCAGCTTGCTAGTTGTGTTAGCAATAACTCTGAATCTCTTTTACAAAGCTCTGATGGTCTGTTTTTTCTCCAACCAAACGAGACAGCCTTTAATCTGAAGCTCTGATATATGACTGCACTTCTTTTTTTTTTTTTTTTTTTTTGAGACTTTATCCGCCGCGTAGATCAGCCTCTTGCCGTTTTGATCAAAAATCAAGGTCAATTGAGCCTCCTCAGCATTTGTCCACGTCAGAGAGCATGATGGGATGTAAATGATGGTCTTCTTTGTGTTTGAATATAGTCAGGGTTTTTTTTCTTGTCACCTCTCTTTAAATCGTTAAAGTCAAGGTTTATGCTGTTTTAAAAAGTTTTCTGTTGGTATCACACTGTGGCAACAACTCTCTAAGGATAAGTTAACTAAGATGTTGTGGATAGTGTACTTTAGCAATCAAAGTAAAAATTTCAATAGAATGTCCTTACATTTTAGTGCTTGGAAATGTTCCATCTTTAATGCATTAGCTTCTTTGGATGAAGCTAAAGGGGGTCAGTGGTCCATTTATGCTCGCTGTGATTGCTTCCTAAATGGCCTCGAGTCAGAAATGTTCATTTTCTCAAACGGCTCAATTTCTTAAAGGCGGTGTACAGCTGCAGGTGTCAGATAATAAAGTATATAGATGTCGGATAAAACCAGTGAGAAGTGAAAACACAGGAGTTCTTGCTTGGAGCACACTGAAGGAAAATGATAACCTCTCCAGCTAAACTGGCCGCAAATGGTTCCAAACCATACTTGAGGTGAGTAAAGGCTCACTTGTTTTCAATTGCCGTTTTTGTGTGCTTATATCCATTTGTGGGGTTTTTTTTTATGTCGCCCTAAAACCACATATATTTGTAGACTCGTACATACTTCCTGAGCTTTTGAGCTGCTAAACAAGCGGGGATCATTACCCTCGGAAGACGTCTTCCTTGAATATTTCTCCCTGCGCTTTGAGCAGCTTCCGCACAGCTCCGCAGACATATTTGAGTGGGCGGCTGTGCAAACATCAGGACGCGGCGGGTCTCGGCTGTCCAAATGACAGTCACACATTTGCTTTGCTGTGGCAGTCACACACTTAACGCAATCTGAGTTACACTAATGCGTCCGCGAGCACAGACGGAGCATGCGCAGTCTCTCCGCTGACAGCCCCGGTTACCCGTCTTGACCTGATGTGCTCGTGCTGAGTTCTCCCGTCAGCACTCACCCCCCCATAGACCCCTTCACAATGCAGCAGCTCGGGCACGTTAACCCTTCTCACACATCTTATACAAGGTTTGCTTTGACTCAACATTCATGCCTCTTGTAAAATGATTTTTTTGTTAGATGATGCTACAGTCTGGAGGGATGGAAACTTGTCAGAATAAAATTCCCGTCACACCCAGAGGCGCTCTCACACTCACCTCAACTTCTAATCAGGCTCTTAAGTGTGTGCAGTTGAACAGAAAAGAATTCATTAAAATCCATTCTTGTGGGTTTTTTGCTGTTTTCTTGGCTTTGCAAAGAGCTTTTCTTTCTTTCTTTCTCTGTGGACTTTTGACAGAAATATTCACAATGCAAGTCTTTACATTTAGTGGTACAAGGCAATTTGTTAGAGTGTTGCTGTGACTGTAATGGATTCTGTGAAAAGAAAAAAAAAAACATGTTCTGACAGTATGCAAAAGTCTATGTTCAAGCTGACTGCAGCTTGAATTTATTTGTACCATTTGTATTTATTTACCCGCAGTCTTATATTCCCATAAATCCTTGCGTTTCAGGGTCGTTCCCTGTTGCATTCAGGTTTTGCATTTTCACTTCAAAAGGCATCCCACCGCTCGCCTAGCAGTGGATATAGGTCTTAAACATGGCGTGTGCAATAGTTCAGACTACATCACAGAGTCTTCCTGCCGCACAGATGCACCACAACTGGTTGCTGGAAATCAAACTTGTGTACATGGTAATTTAGCATCACGCTGGCTCAATTTTCAGGGTTGTCAACTGTCCCGCATGAACCAAATGAAAGGAGCGATTCCTTGGAAATGGGATGCACACAGCAGCACTGAGACTGAGGAGAAGGAGGCAGCGTCTGCTGGTCGCTAATCTCTCTCATTCCTTCTGTGTGCTCGGTGACCGCTCTGTGGCTTTTAGTGGTAAACCTCCATTGATCTGCAACTTCTTTTTCTCACCTTTTGTCAGCCAGACTAATAGTTTCAGCTGGAAGAGCCAAAATTACCTCGTGTAAAAATGCAACAAAGGCTCCAAAATACTGTTTTGATTTTGTCCCCCTCATGTCATTTTACCTGCTTTTTTTTAGACATTCATGTCTGTCTGCCAGTGAGCTGACTTTGTGCTTCCTCTTTTTTTTTTTTTTTTTTTCTCTCAGCGAGCTTTAACGAATGCAGTCAGATCATTTCATCCTCCAGAGCGGCCCTGCCTCTGAGAAATGTTTAAATAACTCAGGCTCCAATCTGTCAAGTGTTTATTTTGAAAGACATCCACCCAGCCTCAGTCCTCTTCCTCTGCGCTTCAGTTTCTTTCCATTCTCAGGTTCATCCTTGCAGCACCAGACACGCTGACAATCCGCACTGCTGATTTCAAGTAACTCGCTGTTAGGGGAGTAGTTGCATCGACACAAGCGGATACATCTAGCCAACTCAGCAACATCACTATTAACTTCGAAATCTCTTTTATCCTTCAATCTCCAGGCCTCGTTTTTTGACTAGTCATATGCTTGCAGATTTGATCATACCCTGCACCACCATACTGTTTCGATATCACACACACATTCTTTCATTTTCCTAATTTTATATATCTGGATTCTACTGTAATAATGTACAAAGACACACAACTAAATCAGACAACCACAGATTCAAAAAGCACCTTTAAATGACCTACTGATCTATTAAGATAAAGTACGATAATCCTTTATTGATCCCCCAGAGGGGAAATTGACCCATGCACCATGTCTGTCTGCATTAATGCATGACATAATAGCCATGTGTTGTGTGCTGTAAGGGAAAGCTGGCGTCCTGTTTACCTTCATTTTGCTATTTTTTGGAGTTGACAAGATGGCTTTGAGTAACCATAGCTACAGCATCTGAATGACAGGATAAAAGCGCTTGGAACATGGTCTTTCTATTGGCTAACACACAAAACCCGCACAAGCAGATTGTTAGAATTCATTTAAGAAGTTTAACTGAATAACACAAACGTGACTCAGTTGTCAGCTCCAACTCTCACCCCGAGTTCACGCTGACAACAATTAACCCAGGGTTTACTCCATTTTCAGAAGATAACCCTGTAAAAATTGGGGCCAGCCCTTCTTTGGAGCAAAGCCATCTGGGTTCGAATCAGGTTTAACCCGCTTCAGATTTGTGTTAACCCGTGGAGAGCGACACTGTGGGCCACCAGGAAACATGGCTAAACACACTTGAGCCATGAAAGAGCTCCTGTTCATGTTACTGTCATACATATGCGAAGGGATTTTCTGCACTATTTATATTTTTGTTTCATAAATGTACAATCACATAACTCGGCCTATAACGTCTGCAGCTGGCTGTGGTGAATATATCGTCCGTATGCAGATACATTATGCATTACCTGCTCACGCAAACATGCAATTGCAACGGCAGAATAGCAACGGAGGCACAAACAGAGTCCTGTTGAGCTGTTTGTGAGACAGAGATAGTCTGGCACTGGCTTTGGGGAAGGCTTCCTGTCGTGCAGATTGGTTCCAGTCTGCTAGAAAACCAATATGAAGTTTTGGGGCAGTGATAGCCTAATGGAAAGGGAAGTGTTATTTGTGGTTAAAAGAGTAGCTTTTTCAAATCCCCAAAGCAGGAGGAAAACTGTGAGAGAGTCATACTGCACATTTCCTCCAAAGCACACAATCATACCTGCAAACTGCTCGTGAGCAAGGCATTTAAATCCCGGCGTAGTGCACACCTTGCTCTCTGTGCGGAAACTCAGCCAGCCTGTCACTGTGAATGAAAGTGTGTTGTTAGTCAACCTGCCCGCTTAAATAAAGTTTAGGCAGTGGCGGCGGAGTGTCACTCCAAGTTTCTTACGGGCGAGTAGTTTATTAGCTGTGCTAATGCATTTCTTGCTGATAAGCTATTCTGTCCACCAGGGAAAAGGGCAGCTCTCAAACAACAGTGATAATATACTGTGTGTTTAGCGAGATGTTCTGGTGAAGTGGTTTTAAAGAACTCTGATGAGGATAATGTGCTGCTTATGAATATGTCTCTTTCATATTTAGTCCTTATGATCTTCTTTTGTGGACATATTTTCTGTGAGAGGTTAAACCATGAATGCAAACACATGCAGTCAGAATGAAGCCTTTTTTATAAACCAAGACCGTCCTTGACAGAAAAACAATAGCTTTGATCATTTAATCAAAGACTTAAAATAACCTACCTTTACATTTTCTGGGCAAACAACCTCTTGCAATTAGTGAATAGCGACTGCCCTCTGGATGGAGCAAAGACAGAAGGAAGGAGCATTAGCAGAGTAGTTGGCAGACGAAGGGTCGGGGAGGGGAGGAGGTCAGCGAGGATGACTTCTGACTTCAACATCGGAGACTGTGGTTTGTGTTCTGCCTCCTACTAACAGTTAACTTTGACCTCTTTTAACTGTGATGGCAACCTTTTTCTAAACACAAGTGAGAAGTGAAGAAGAAGAAGTGTAGGAGGGGAAAATTACAAATATCCTAATAGGTACAACTTAACAACCTATCCTGTCATTTCAGTGTGGTCTGTTGTTGCATACTATGTTCTTAATTAGGGGTTTGGGCTCTCAAGGGACTCAGGGGAGGAGACTCAGCTGATCAGTGTAGCAGAAAACTTCCTATCAAGTTTTTCATGATACAACATTTAAGCCTCTGATATCTGAGTGAAACAGCTTGGAAAGGTCATCCCTCGGCTGACCTGTTTACTGCTCTGCATACACAAGTCTGCGACACGGTTTGCGAGGAGTCATCGTATTGTTTGGGGGTTATGAGTCATAAAAATATGGCAGATTTGTATTTGTCATGTTAGTGTAAACATGGAAACTGTGGCGTCGCCTTTCTGATACCAGCTCGCAGCTTCCTGAACTCTCAGGGCAAATCCAGCATCCGTCTCGGTCAGGGAGCAAATCAAGAATGTCAGCCAGCTCCATGGTCTCCACACAGCTGTTCCTTTGAGTATCAGCAACCTGGTGAACCCATCACTGTCCATCCGGCCTGCTGGCTGTCTGTCAGTCCAGAGAGGAGAGCGAGACGAGCTGTGACTCCAGCATATGCCCTGTGTTTCCATCTTCAGATCGCCCCTGGACTCTGAGGCTAACACGCATTAGCCATGTTTATACCACAGAAAGGGCACAAGTTGCGGAAGGTCAAGACAGTAAGTGGCCTGATGACAGTGTCACTCTGGGGAAATTTCATCCTCGCGTCGGTGGAGGGTCAAAAATGTCGTCCGGCAAATTCGTTCTGATAGCCCTAACTTGGGGAGATAATGCGGGAGGAGGCAGGGAGATGGCAGTGGGGGAGGAGGGTGGACTGTGGAGCACAGAAGCATAAATCTTTGCTTTGATCGCAGATAAAGATGTGGGTGGATTTGTTGTCTCCGCCAGCGTGCCTTTGGAAGTGTGTCGTGTCATTTGCCGCATGCCTCCCTCCTCCTGACAATCACTTCTCGGGCAGTCTTGTCTCTCGGCATTGTTATCGTCTCCTCTATGAATAAAATGGATGAGACCGACTTTAAAAAGAGGTGATGTCAAAACAGCACTCTTTTCATGTTACTTTTGTAGCGTTGACCTTTTGATGAGTTCGGGATCCTTTTGTCGAGATCCCGACTAGGCCTTCAGGATCCTGGGTTGCGCTTGCCCTTTTATCCTTTTATTCAAACTCTTTCCACGCTAACAAAGGCTGAAGTCAAAGGCTACCCTTGTGATGAATTCTTCACAACTGCAGCAGGAAGTGAAGCAAGTGGACACCAGCCCCCATGACAAATCCTGCTGTGAGTGAAACTTGAGGGCTTCACAGTCAGACATGGCATAATGAGCAGAGAAGGCACATGGTTTTTTTTCCTAGCGCTCCGGCAATTTCCGTCATTTATTTGCAGGATAGACTTCACCACAGGCTCGAGGTTCCAGCAGCCGGTCAATAGTAGCAATAACCAAGGGATACAAATGCAGGTACAAATAGTCAAACGGTAGCTTATTGCATTTTGAAAACTTAATAAGATGGTAAGAGTTCTTAACCTAGCATGTTTTTTTCTTACATCATATCACATCATTTCACTACATATTTAGCCTCTGTAATAATCATGTAGGTATCATTAGACCAAAAATATCCTGAGGTATAGTCTACAGGCTAAGTTATAATAATGGTATAACATCAGCTTTGACATTAAAAAATGTGTGTACGTATACATTTTGGAGTATATATTTGTTTATTCAAAGAGACTTCCTTAAATAATCCCCATGCGCAATGCTATCGTTTGAAATTTACATAATCCCACTGTCACCACTGATGAAGGTTATGCCTGTGTTATTGTTATGCAGGCTACAGTTTACAGTATAACTTTTTTTTTTTAATACTGAAGCTGAGGTTATCTCAGACATAATTCAGCTTTTTGGTTCTGCAACATCCTGCAACAGTCATTTTCCATGCACATGCATCAAGCAGAGAAGCAGCAAGACACGACTGTCAAATTGATATTTTCTTAATTTGCTCCTGTTTTGTCTGTTTCCATGTGTTTTCATAAGTTGCAGCGCAGACATACTTATCGTACTTAAAGCTCTTTCTGTCACATGAACCGGCATCTACTTTATGCTGCTTTGGGTGCAAGCAGGAGATAATCTAAAAGACGTACCGATGCATCTCTCTTGTTAGTTTTCCCCTCACTGCCACGCAAGCCGACTTATTTTTCTGCAAGAGAACAGGACAAACGCTAGCGGTGCCATATGCTCCAGGATCACGCGGAGAAGCGGAGTGAAGACAGTAACCATTACGATCATATTAGATTCCATTATAGTTTGTCTGATGGGGCACTCAGGGCCACAAGCTGCAATTAAACTCTAAATAAAATATTATTTTCCAGCCTCTGTGTGTGCAGTGGGAGGAATCCAAATTCTTTTAGTAATGCCTCATTTAGGATCCACAGTTTTCCCATTTGGGCACTTGGACTCATTTAGGACTGCGACACCCATCCTGTAGCTGCAGTCTTCAGCAGTAAAGCCCAGTGTGTCGGATTGCAGGCCTCATTTAAGGTTGGACAATGGCTGCTGTGTGTGTGTGTGTGTGTGTGTGTGTGTGTGTGTGTGTGTGTGTGTGTGTGTGTGTGTGTGTGTGTGTGTGTGTGTGTGCATACAGCATTGCAGAATTGCTTATTACTTCCTGCCTTTTTATAGACATCAGCAATGTTGTGTAGACAAATAGGTGTATTAAGCAAAGACACAAGCTTGATTACACGGATCCATACAGCTGAGTGATCAATGCTCAGCTTGATGCCGCCTGACCTGAAGAGTTCATCACTCTGGCTGACCTTTCCCTCGCTCCACAAGTCACACTCTTCAGCTGCTCGTCCTCATCAGGCCTCCGTTTTGTCATATCCGTCCGCGGCAAATGGCTGAATAGATTAGAGAGCGTGGCTCAAATGAAGAACTACATAACTGCGTCACTCCGTGTACAGCTCGTGACAGAAAAATTAATTTAATCAAATGTCTTTAATGATGAATGGCTTTGATTGTCTTGTCTCTTACTAACATCATAATCAAATGAATCATTACAAGTGTCGTTTTTGTGAAAGCATGTTAATTTGAATATTTCTCATTATCTCTTTGACTTTTTATCTGATATTTATCAACCAGCCTCTTTTCTTCTCTAATAACCTCGACATTTTGAAGTCCTCCACGAACATACACCACCCCGCATTGCCATCATTAACTTCGTCCATCTCGCATCTGCATGTGGCTCTAACACCGTTATTTGCAATCAGTGTTTCAGTTGAATAAAAATGTCAAGAGTGCTGCTTAAAGCCCGACACAGTGGGTGTGAGAACAAAGCCAGAGTTTTCTTAGCAATTTTCCTGTTAATGATCACAATCACAGTCGGAGGGCAGGATGTAAATGTGTGGTCGGTGTTCAGATTCACTCTGAGGTGTTCTGCTGCTGCAGATTAGAGGCTTGTTGACACCTGCGAGTGGGCAGTTTCATTTTGCATCAAGAAAAATGATAGGTGTCAAGCGAAAATCAGGACTGTCCAAATCCTTTGATTTGGATTCTGATCCCACTGAGTGATGATGTCAAGTATTATTAAGAACATATAGCCAAACCTGAAGTGTAATAGGCATAAAAGGCCTAAAGTGGATCTATATTATATGAGGAAAGTGAGTTCAAGTATAGACTGATTCAAAGCATTGCATGTATGGTTCCTTCAAAAGGAAAAAGGAAAGGATAAAATTGTGGTGCAAAAGTGCAAGCTTCCTACAGTTTTCCAAAAACGGTTTCATTTAAAATACAAAGTGGTCTGGAAGTGAATTGATTCGCTACGGAACTGATGGGAATTTCTAGGCGACTGCTTTTTGTGTTCACTTCCAATCGAGCCCAAACACTCACTATATCGCCTGAAAATCATGTTGATATTGGTCAGTTCTGCAAAATCCCCAGATTACAATTAATAACTGTTTGTTTTTGCATCTAATGCCAATATTTCCTTTGACAATATTTCTGCAATACAACTGCTGTGGAATAACTACATATAATATCTATATGATTAAAATGAGGTAACTAAAACTGGAATTCCCCTCTATGGTCAGGTTTTGTTTATTTTTTTCGGTTCTTGTCCTCTGTCTCAGGTCACATTGAGCCAAATCCCCAATGGCGAATTACCATTTACAGCACATACCATCCCAAAGCCTCTCAACACAGCCACCCACACAGCCAACACTCATTTCCTTGCCGTGTTGCCTGCTCTCCCGTTTGGATCCGTGTGTGGCCCGGGCTCCTGCTTTTCATCGCCTCCACTCTTCTCTGTGCAGCAGCATCGCGGAGGTGAATCCTGTGCTGCCAGGAAACAGAATAAAACAATGGAGTCAGTGAGACATAGCAAGGCTAATGGATTCACCGCCGCCTCTTCCCCACCTTCGCTTTTCATGTGCAAAAGTATTCATCGAGTCTTGATGGCGCCAGCCATGCATGACACTGATTCATTTAAATGGCCCGGGTAAAAAAAAAAGAGAATCTTTCACACACCTGCAGAGTTGGCAGAAAACAATTCAGGGGTGTATTGAATCAGCATTTTTATCTCAAGATGGTGCAAACGTTTGTTTACCATTTTAATGCGTCGCGTTATGGCGGCGGCGGCAGCGTGGTTTTGCTTGATTTTTCGCCCGGCGATGATTATATTCAGCGCTGCGTCCTTCGCCGTCGCACACAAGCTCCTCTTCTAGCCTACAACATGGCAGGCAACGTCGGCTGGCAAGCAAATGAGAAACGGCCCGAGAGCCAAGCCGTTCTGTCGACTCCACAAAAACAGAATTTTAACGACCCGAGCAAAACTTTATTCAGCATTTTTTAAAACAAGGGAGAAAACATCCTCTTATCCTGCGTTCCAATAATAAAAAAAAAGTTTACACAGAGTGCTTAAGTTGTGCTCTGAATCAGCTCTTAGTTAAATTATGGATCAGGGCCAAGACTGAAGCTGAAATCCTACTGTGTATTCAAACTGTATCTAGAATACCAGGCTGAAAAGATTTAGGAACAGAAGATGGCTGACTGTACAAGCTTGACTCTGTTGCTGTTTTTTTCAAGCTTCATTGGGGCGTGCAAGACTGAGAGTTGTCTTTTTTTCTTTATTTTGGCCTTTACCAATCATGAAGGGTGAAGCTCTCTGTTTGAACATAAATGTAATTCAGTAACATTCAGACGTCTCAGTGTTGTTTTCTAGCCCGTACAAGCGCCACTGACTGGAGTGCCTGTTCTTTTTTCAACACATTAAGTTTTCATAGACTTCTCAAATGCCCAACCTAGTATACAGCTATTGTAATGGAGAAGTCTGGGCTGATTTTTAAAGCTCTCAAAAAAAGGTCCAAAGCATCCTTGTCCGTATGAAAACATCCCCTGTATTCAAAGAGAGTTTGGGTTCCTTTCATGCCGTGTGAATAAATTGCTTTTGCTCCCCTTGAGTTGAATATAAACGGACACATTATTCAATTTGCCTCGCTGTATAATATTTACTGACTTAAAATACAGTGAGGCTGGCAGGGTAATTTGATAACTTGCCACCTATATCAAAAACTGATTTGTTGAATATTCCAGTTTTTTGTGTGTGTGTGTAGTTAAGCAGCAAAATATGCTTCACTGGGCTATTTTCAGCCCAGGTAGCATTGTGGGTAAATTGCTTGGATACAGACGCTGTGTGGCCCTCTCCGGTTCCCTGCTTTGCTTTGATGACACCTAAGATTAAATGGTCACTCTTGGCTGAAATTCAAAGCTCTGCAGTTTGGGGACCGTACAGTGTGCAGACCTGCTGTCTATGACACACTTGTGCTTCTTCTGTTTGTGATTGTCTGTGATTTGCCTAAGATGCACATACTGTAGAATTAAAAGCAGGATGCATTAAAACAATGATAACATCTGAAATGACATGAAACAATGACTCCCATGCTGGCTCTGGTTCATCATCAGTGGAAGATACCAGTTGTCTGCTGAGGTCTCAAATATTAAACATTAGAACTTTCTTTAACTTTGCTTTAACTCGTCCAATTACTTTCTTTGTGAGCTACATATAAAAGGGACTGAAGTTTCTGCACCTTTCATCTCATGTGGATGTAAACACTCTCATATTAAAGCCGAGAGTCAGAGAACAGAGCCAATACATTGAAAAATGTGTCACAGGCCGACTGTTCTGAGACTCTGCTGTATGTAATGGCAATAATGAGTCCATTGTTGAGCGGGTTGCTGGTCCACTTTGCAGGTGCTTTTCCCAAAAAAGGAAGCAGTTGATGTGAATTTAAATTTCATAAGTTAAATTAGGTTTCATTTCATCATTTTTTGAAATTTTGATTGGTTAATACAAAGCATCTAAATTCTTCCCATAATTCATTCACACGTGTGTAAAACTGTGAACTTTGTGAAATAATTAATACATGTGTGTTTTGGCATTGTACATGTATTAATGATCAGCGTTATTCCCGTCAGGTTTGCCATGCATACGTGCACATCTGCCGGCGTGCAGCAAGTAGAATTTGTTGTTAGAACGAGAGAATTACAGTGCGGCTTCAGATTATCATTCCCCTGTGCAACAACCCTGTTTCTCTGGTGCATTAAAAGTCACAAGAGTGGAACAAATGGCACAGTTTCCACAATCATTCCGAATTAATGAGTCTCTCCTGCAAAGAAATGCAAATTTTCCAAACGCTAGATTGCTTCCTAAAACAGGACTGAGGGGAGGGAAAAAAAAATTCTTTCAGCCATTTTAGAAACAGGCTTAACATGCCTTGCTCTGGTGTTACCCAGTTCCACAGAATGCTTCCCCTTCATAATGGGAGCCTTATTGGCTTTGGGGTGTCGGAGCGGCGGGTTAGTATGTGGAAAATCTGCACAACTTGGCATCTGTGCCAGGCTGTGCAGTGTGATGGAGTTGTGTAACTTCCTGTTTGTTGCTCTTTGATGTCATTGCTTTGTTATGTGGGTCACCCAGCCTCATTAAAAAAAAAAAAAGGAGCATCAAGAAGGTCAAATATTTTGTCGACAGAACAGCCATGGAATGAAGGCTATTTTAGTGTCATGCTAATTGCTGCCAGTAAAACATACTGTACAATCTTTGTACTAGCTGAATCGTGTTTACACATTGTCACTCAGGCAATTTATAGAGTATGGTGCTTTTTTATGTTTTCTTCTACATTCACAAAATCTTATAAACTGAGGTGGCTTTTGGGACAGTGTCAAACGTTGTCACTTTATTTCATATCCTTCACCTCGGAGGCCTTCATAGTTGCACGCCACTGCACGGATTTTGGATATTAAACTTCCTTCGTCCACCTGCTGGGATGCTCCTCCTCCTCTGCAGCATGTTGCCGGCATCGATAAAACGTCTCCCTCCCAAGATACAAAAGCAAGAAGAGAATCCCTAAAAAGCCAGAAGCGGATGACTTTGATGCTGAACTTTTTCAGAGGCCGGGCCAGCCAGCGGTTCATGTTTTCATTTCTTATTTATTACCCAGAATACTGCTGTGTCAGTGCGTGTACGCGTCTCTGTTGCGCGATCGGAGCCCGAGCTGCTGTCGGCTCCACGTCGAGCATCCAGATCTCAACAAGGACTTGGCCCGTACCCCAGAGATGCATGATGGGTGAGACAGAGATGTTTGATGTAAGCTGTCACATGGCTCCGCTGGCGTCTACCACATAATGCGCCACCAGCCGGGAAGAAACAAGCGCAGCCTCTATTACGAGCGCACGCCGCTTTTTTCTCATGCGCTGATTAACCTTGAGCCGCCGTCCGTTGTGGCCAACACAGCAGGTTTCTTCACCTTTGAATAATGAAAAACCCACTTTAGAAGGAAAGCCCCTGACATGAAGCCCAGCGTGCGTTTGTGTAGTTAAAAAGCGATGCACGAGGAGGTCGTCACTCTAACTGTAACACGGTGACCTTTTTTTTTTCTTTTGGCTCGGCGAAACCAGCAACGCCACAAGCAGCAAACGATACACACGGGGAAGGTAACGGGAAAAATGGTGTCATTGGCGTTTGTCCATTAGTCAACAAATCAGCACACGGCGCAGGATGGATCGCTAATGCGGGATTTGTGGCCCTGCGTGACACTGTGTAATCCAGCGCCGGCACTGGTTTCCTCACCTGTTCATTAGCAGAAAGCAGAGGCTTTCGTTGCTGTGAGTGTAGGAATCAACAGCTGGGCTTATTCGAACACTATGTATATACATGCTACATGCTATTGAATGCCCTGCACTACCTCCTGTGTAATGGGCTGAATGGATGTACAGCACATGTGAGCGTGCACGGGGGCGAACGATGCAGTCGTGCAGCACGTTTTCGCCGTGTTTGGCTCGCTCTCGTGCAAACGGATTATAGATTTACACGGAGCCGTAATAAGCAAGTCCTTCACCTTGGGACCTTTTTTAATCTTAATTAATTTCTGATAATTCCTCATTAACATTGCAGACATAAGGGCTCCATTGCTAAGAAACAAGCATGCCAGGCCACAGTTAGAGCTGAGCTTTAACTCTACCCAGGAGACGAAAAAACCGAGGATTGATGGAAACTATGATGATGTGTTTCTCTTTTGTGAGCCAAAGGGACAAAGACAGAAAAGACAATTCTGCATTATGCCTGCCTCTCTTATTTTTCTTCTCTCTCCATCTTATTTGACGTGACCTTGCAGATGTTCATTAGTGTCCAGAGATTTGGCAGCGGCGCATCGCGTCGAACATTCCCTACCCAGAGTCCTCCGCTCCCTTAGCAGGTAGTTGAGTAATGACTAATGTCTCTGCGTGACATTACGGAACGGCGTTTTTTAAACAGCGAGAAAGGAAGAGGGAGACGGGAGAAAGAGACACTCGGGTCGATTAATAATTCATGCTCTGCAGATGATCTGTGAATAGCAGTGGTAAACAGGCTTTTATGGCTCTTAAATCAGCTATATTACACGCCCGCACGAAAACCGGAATGACCAACGACTCCATTGTTGCTGCAATTTCGATTCAACTTGTTGTGGCGAGCGGGAGGGGGGAAAAAAATGAGTCGGCTCATGAATGGGAAGCTCGACTTTGTCATGATATTTGTTTGGAATGCCTTTCATTTCGCTTGACGAGGGGAATATTGTAAGCGGTGCACCATTAGGCGCCAGGATCCTTCGCTGCTTCCACAATAACTCCCCTTTGATGATTGATCATGTGGAAATAAGGCCGTGGCGTGACAGGCATCAATTTAATGGTAATTGTATTGTTTTTTCATGAGGAAACCTCCATCGGAGAAGTAATATAGGGAAGAAATGAGTTTACGCCGTGCAACACAGTGCGCATTATGTAGATGCGGGGCTGGATATGAAAAGGAATCGTGCAGCATTTCTTCCCTCCTGTACTGTATTTCAGAGGCGGTTTATAAGCCGGCTAGCTTGTTTTTGATCATGTGTGGTGGCAGGATTCAACATCCCGCCTGCCAAAATGGCACTGAAGGCTGTTTTGTACTTGTCCCCCCCCCCCCCCCCC